>OV651825.1:32174918-32247242 GCA_927349885.1 Psylliodes chrysocephalus
AATGCACCGCCTCTGATAATTAGGTTGTGTTTGTACTTATTATGATATAATCTTGAAGAAGCATTTTCAACAGGTATTTTATATATAAAGCATGTTTTCACTATATTATTTAAAATAATATATTCGAAATATACCTACATTAACAACCCTTACAACGCTATAAATAATTATATTTTTAGTAAAATACAAATCAAAAATTGACATGTGTCAGACAGTGTCAGAACTCTCGATGTCGAACTTAGCAACGCTGATTAAATAAGTCAATACAGGAGAGGGATTTCCCTCCTCGGAGGGAGTTTATGTTGATTACAAAATTTAGCGCGGGGAAGAGGTGAAGACTCTCTCTAGTAGAAATTATTCGGAGAACTCAACTGAATATAAATTAATTATTAAAGAAAAGCCCGCAATAACTAATATTGTCAAAAAATTGTGCGTCGAAGAAGTAATAATCAAAAAAACAACTTCAATAGGATACACTTATTTGATGGAAAAAAAGAAAATTTCGGATAGCCACAAAACAGGTTCGGGCACCGATGATTCCAGTACCTTTTATTAATGTCTTTTGTTTTAGTTTTAGCTTCTCTTTCACATTATTTTTCTTAGCTAATAAGCAAATAATTACCGACTTAATTTAATACTGCTATTTTAGAAGGCGTCATTTTAAAGCAAGCAATTAAACTTGTGAATCAGGTCATAACAGTAAAACTGTCGCAATAGAAGTCACCACCACCAAAACAGTACAATTATTATAGTACTCAACTGCCATGTGAAACTGTCGAGTTAGAACTGTTTGTTAGTAAGTACTGCCTTTCCAGTACCTTCCTCCTTCTTTCGGATGATTTAGGCTTATTTTTTGTCTATTATCTTCTTAATTTTTATAGTATTTTGAGAAAAAAATCTTACCGTGGCAGTAAGAAAAAGTTAATTAAATATGCCTCACCTAAGCCGGAAGATTTTATTCATAAAAGGTTTGACAAAATAAACAAAAAATAAAGAAAAAGTGTTTATTTTGAAACCAGCATAGCAGGTATAAAACACAAAATACAATTGAATCATTCCATGCTACAGTTCATCAAATTTCTAGAGGCTTTCGACGGCTAGACAGAGAAAGCACTACTGACAGGCATCCCGACGGATTTACGCAATGAAAGTACACTCTGCGCATCAAGTATTTCACTATTTCATTCAGACGTAAATGTCAGATGTAAATGTCAGATGTAAATGTCAGATGTAAATTTCGCTAAAACATTTCTTTTATTTTCGTTTGTGTTTTTTGCTCATTACAGTTTAATAGAACCTAAGTATGGAGTTTAATAGCAAATTAAGAGGCCGCGTGATTAACAGTCAATCTCGCGAAATAATAGCCAATGTTATAGAGTTTATGAGAAGAAAAGGAAACTTTAATTCACCTTCAATACCATTTAAAAATGTAAATGATCGTGTTGCTGCAGCCACAGGAGTATCTAAAAACACTGTCGTCCGCATTTCTGGAGAGAAAAAAAGAATCGATAACCGTAAGATATCGGAATTTTCATCACCAAGAAAAACCATTAAAAAAACAAAAACAGTTAATGATATAGATGAAGCTGCACAAGAATCAAATTTTATTTTTTTATTATTAGATAGCTATTTTTGTTTCTGAGTTGTGTTCATTTACAGGCTCAATTTTTTTCCGTTTCTCCTTTTTGATTTTATATGGGGTTTCAAGTTGTTTTTGACTTATTTCGACGTAAATCACAACAACACACTTTTTTAATAAAGCAAACAAGTGTTAAGAGGTATATGTACGTGTAAACTACAATTACAAAAAATTGATATGAAACCCAAGAAACCACCAACAAAAATGTAAAGCTAGCTTCCGTACTAGAACATGGTGTCATTCGTCGAGATAATTTATCGTTTTGTTTAATAGATCAAGAAATGTAAATATTCCCCTGTTATTTTTTATAAAATTATAAGAGAAATAATTTTTTTTCTAAATAGTATAGTTTATTATTTTGTAGAAAAACAAAATTTCGAAAATTTTAGTAATGTTTCAGAAACAACCGTTATTAATAATAGGTACCATTTTCCTTAATAAGGTAGAAATAAAATATAAACTATTTCCACGATTTACAAAGGCCTACAAAAAAATTATAGGTATTTTCCGCTATCCTATAAAATTTATATTTTCTGACTCAATTTCAAAAGGTTGAAGGAATTCCAAAACAGCTTTTATGGCATAATAATTATTTTCAATTCTACATACTATCTTTAGCTGCTTTTAAAAACGTTCTAAGAAAGTCCAATCAGACCAATTTAATCCCCAAACTATTCCACACTTTTAAAATTTAATTACCTAAAAATATTAAGAACTATTTAAAATAACTTGTTTAGCAGACTGTACAATAGCTATCTTAGTCACACGTAGCGCGTTCTCTGTCTGGGCGTCGAACACCTCTAGAAATTTGATGAACTGTAAACGGCCATATTTCCATAAAAATAACATTTAATTTACGATCCTATCGTTGTTAAACGGACGTATTCTTCGTGAAAATAGCATTGGACTTACTCCCCTTTAACATGGAGCGATTCAATTTAAAATTAACAATTCGCCTAGAGCTAAAATGTTATAATTTTTTTTAAGATACAGCAAGAAATATATACAGAGTGTGGTTGGTTTATTTTTAATGAGAAGCTCCAGGAACGGAAGTTTACTCGAAAACCATTCGAAATATAAATGTCAAATTTTGATAATAAAACAATATTAATTTTACCATGGTATTTTCTTCGGTCATACAAAATTCCTCGAGTTTTTTTTTTTAAATTTAAGCGTGGACCCATTTTTGGTCATCTAGTAATTGAAAGGCATTATCATGAATGTCCTTATCTAAAAATAAAACCTTTCTTGTTGAACTGGTTTTACAGAAGCGAATTGCGGAACGTTTTTAAGAATTGTTGGTATATTTATATTACAATGTAATATTTACTTATGTAATATTTACTTATGTAAGGGAGTTTCCATTTAGAAACTACAACAAAATAACTGCGGGTTTATACAGCTTGATTTAGTTTTAAGCATACCTATACATAAACGTTAAAATAAAAGATAAATCAATACATTTTAATACACCTGTTTATCAAGAATATTACAAGCATATAAATTGATTTTATGTCAAAACTATGTTTATGATAATCATTATGCTTAAAACTAAGCTCTATAAGCTCTATAAACACACCATAAGCATAGCCTAAAGATTAGGCTATGCTATAAGTATTGAATACCTACTATAATTATCAGAGAAGAATGTTTATCTGAATGCTAAATTTCTATAAAAAGACGTGGTTTTTAAGCATTGCATAGCTTTTATCGCGGGCTTTGAGCGCGGCGACCGAATCAAGAAATTTCCGTAACGACCGTAACGAAAATAACCTAACACCCCCCACTCCGATCGGCACAGCGATGCAGCGTTGAATGCCGTGGAAGGTTTTATCCGAATCCGACCATAGATAAATTAATATAAAACAAGATGAATTTATTAAATGCCCGCCACTGTCAACACGGCGTAGTTCCCAGCATACTATTAGTTAGCGCCACCATCGCAATAGTATGAAAGCGATGTTGCCGGTTTCCGTAAACTTTCATGAGATTATAGTTATTTCAAATTCATTTTATTTTAATTTTTTATCAATCTACATGCGCACCATACCATCCATACAATGTCCATACTATTTCTGAGATTTTTAAAAGACGGGATTGACAACCTTGTAAAAAATGAAAAACGTGATGGCGGAAGGCGGGATATGATGATAAAATAAAACTTATTTTTATTTTATGATGTAAGTTACATAGGTAGGTAAGTTATTTTTAGGTTAAGAAACAAACTGTGCTGATTTGATGTAATTAGTAAGTATCAACTTTAATTTAATATTAAGTATTTAAGGGCTTTGTTTATCATTGTTTTCTTAGCCTTAACGATATATAGGTATCTAATTTCATATTTGAACAATTCCTTTTCTAATATTTGAAACAAAAATGTTTGGCCCGGGTATAGTTAAGTATTCTTGTTCAGCTCCTAATTGTTTAAATAAGTATTATTCTAATATTCAGCAAGTTGGTTATTCAAATAAAGCATTTTTTCATTTTCCTTCTGATGTTAAAGTTCGCCAGAACTGGTTTAAGAATTTAAATTTAACTTTAGATAATAATACTCGCTATCTTTGTGAAGATCATTTTTTGCCAGAGTATTTTAGTAAGGTTTCCTCAAAACGTAAACGACTAGTTGTACATTCTGTACCAATTTCTTTAGATAATTATGCATCCAGTTCAAATATACAACCCGAGAGTCAGATTTCAGAATATATTGAGGCTGAAGCACAAACACAGCAGCATAAGATAGATTTGCTAATCAGCAACGAAAATCAAGAAATTAGTTGCAAACGTAAACTAAATATTAGTGATGTACAATTTGAACAACCCTCCAAACGGAGAAAAACTGTTATGCAACAAATAAATGAAAGTAAAGTCAAAAATTTAAGTCCCAAAGAGAAAAAGCTGTATTTTATTAATAGAGAACAAAACGTTAGAATTTGTAAGCTAAAGAAAGCTCTACGTGTTTCCAAAAATAAAATCAAGAAAGCCTTTGAATTATCCAAAACTCAGTTATTTTCAGATTTTAATAATAAATTAGATCCAATTGGAATTAAATTCTTTAAAAGTAGTTTAGAAAATTGTAAGAGAAAGAAACCCTCTTGGACCACTCAGAATAAATTTTTTTCTTTAGCATTATATAAAAATGGTCCAAGAGCATATAATTTTTTAAGAAAATGCATTTCGTTGCCTAGTAAATCTACTATCCAACAAATTTTAAGTGATTTACCTTTTGAAACGGGGATAAATGATTCAGTGTTTTCCAGATTTAAAGAAATTGTTAGAAAAATGCCAGAAATTGATAGGAATTGTATTTTAATGTTCGACGAAATAGCTCTAACCGAAAAACTCACTTTTGATACAGTTAATGACAAAATTGTTGGATATGTTGACTTGGGAAAAAAATTAGGTAGACGCCCAGAAGTAGCCGATCATGCTTTAGTTTTTATGATTCACGGTTTAAGTAGAAGAATTTTATCTTAGTTACCCAAATAATTTTAAAAAATTGTAAATTTTCGTTAGAGGGTCGTAGAAAAAATATACTGTACAACTAGAGTGGATTGTCCTTATCGCACTCAGATGATTGAACACTCCACGTACTGCGTCGTTCTCAATCTTCGTCAAATAATTAAAAATAACTTAGTTTTATAAAAATGGTTAACATTTTGATAAGAGAAATTGTTCAATAACATATATGTACACTTTTTGTTTTGTTTTTATAGGAAACACCTGACGCCCATCAAAGTATGGTCCATTTTTACAAGAATGTGGGGAAACTAGTATTCATTTTACTTACAATTGTTCTTTATTGTCACATTATGTATGTATTACTGTATAATAAAATAATTTAAATATATTTGTCTTATATTTTATTTCAGTGTAAATATTTTTTGTCTACATTTTTGTATACATTTTTTGGAGTTTTATAACTAAAGAAAACTAATATATATATGTTAAATACAATATTTTAATATAAATATTAGTTTTTCTTTTTAAAGTAATGAACCTCAAAAAATATAAATAAATAAAGGATATTTGAATGAACCGCGGTTACGTTAACACTCTTCTTTTTTTATGCCTCTTACTGACAAATCAATCAGCCAGTGTAGTTCAAAAAAGATCCGTTCCATACTAATTCGCAGCACTACGTTTCCAAAGATTAACACAGAATCCGACCATCTTCTTTATTAGTTTATCTATGAATCCGACCCTATTCGTATTAGTATGAAGCGGAGTTAAATATACGTCTGCGGACTGGAACGTTTATGAAATGTTCCCGGCTGGCGTAAATATTAGATATTTATTTTTTTAAATATGATTTGAAGTGTTTGATTTACGCTGAAATTTTAATAGCGTCTTAAAAAATTAATTCCAAAAAGGCAGACACTTTTTCCGGGGTTTAATTGCCGGCCAACATAAAAATAAGTCTTATTTACTATAAAAAGAGATAGGCTGCGTATGGCTGTAGGTGTAAGTGAGAGCGCTAATATCTGCCGTTACTACAGTCTTTCTCTACGCTCCCATTGGCTATTGGTCACGTGTCTTTTTACAGCTGTGTATTTTAAATTCATATTTCGGAGTATAATAAAAAAATGCATTTATTTAGATGACATATCTTTAAACTTTTAATCTCTCAAGATTAAAAATTAATACAATTAAGTAATAATGATACTTTTATAGTTTTTAAATCATATATTTATGTGATTCCTTTAAATTACAATGTAGGTATCATTTGACATGATAAAATTTTGTTTCCAATTTATTTTTGTTTAATTAAAATGTAATAATTCGTAAATATTTGCAATGATATGTTATATATTAGTATAAACGATTCCAAACTTATATCAAGATATGCTCGGTGGCGCAGAGCGTACACTGGTTAAAATTTGAATAGTTTGGATTGCAAAGTTTGTGGTTCGAGCCCCGAAACTTTTAGTTTTTTTGTTTTTTTCTTTTAAAAAAAAAAAATAGTGTATTAAAGTTTAAGTGGATATAACGGTCTTTAAAAACACGCGCGATTTTTCGAGCACGACGGCGCAGCCGGAGTGCTTGAAATAGAGCAAGTGTTTTAAAGATCAGTTTTTCACGAATTCTTTACGCTTTTTTTTATTGGTATACTTTGAAATCCTAAATATTGGTATTATTTCTACAAAAAAAATCGAAATAAGAACTAATAACTGAAAATGGTTGAATTTGTGATGTAACATCAGTATACCTCGTTGTCATGAAAATGAGACAAACAAAAATTTATTTTCAATCTGTCACGTATGATTAATTGTCGCAACAGTTATTATTGTTTAAATGAGTTCAAATATTGAGTATTTAAATAATAAAGCACAATCGCGCTTAATACCACAAAAATCCGAAGCGGTTTATAAAAAAGAATACGATAAATTCAACACGTGGATGGAAGAGCAAATGGTTACACTAGATGAACGAGTTGTTTTCGTTTATCTCCAGAAAATGTCGGAACAGTATAAAGTATCGACTATGTGGACTACCCATTCAAAATTACAAAGTATGTTGAGGATAAACAAAGGGGGTCGATATAAAATTGTTCGTCAAAGTGCATGCATTTATGAAGGCAATTAGCAAAAATGAGGGTCAAGAGGGTATTCGAGGAAGACGATTTGCGGAAGTTTTTTACAGATGCACCGGACTTACGTATTTATTTTTGAAGGTGGTTGCTATTTGTGGCATCTTTGGCTCTTGCAGAAGATGTGAATTGTGCGATTTACGCTTAGCTGATAAATACATTTTTAGAAAAAATTTTTAGAAATATTTTATTTGACATTACAAGGCACTCCTGTCAGATCAATATTTAAAAAGTTGGCATTAAGACATCACGTTTCTCGGGTTGTTGATGTTGCCATGGTAACTTTAAAACGCAAGTTTTTTAAAGTTCGTTCATAGCCCTCAGAAGATCTAGATACCGCTTGGCGTACGCTCTCAATACAAAAAAATGACCCCATTCAAGCTTGTCGCCATGATAGGTAAATTTATGTCTTGACTACACTGATTTTTAGTTTGTGTGTTCTGTAATACGTCAACACCGATTATCTGCACTTTGTTATTAGTTATAAGTGAGTGAGATGCACAATTTCTAATTTCAAATTAAGAACAAAACTTTGACAAACCTATTTGATTTTCCTAGATCTGTTCAGACAGGACCGGTTTTATACATTTTCTCGTTCTTGAAATGTTATTTTCACATGGTTATATCTATTATTGAATGTTTTGTGTCATATTGCTATGATAATTATAGAGAAATTCAATGAGATTTATGTAATATAATTCAAATTACACGTAAACCATCTGTTCTTGTTTAACAATATGGAGAAAATACCTACATTCAGTGTCAAATATACTATTTAGAAGAATGTGATTGTTAACCGGTCATCCATTTATATTATGACAATAAAAAATTAATCTTTATAACTAGGCAAAACCATACTTACATCGGTAACAAGGTATTTTTAGAAAAACTGATACTGATTACTCTATTCCTATAGTTTATTTGAAAATGAATGATAGCAAAATTATATAAAAATATAGACCTTTGCCATAAAAACTGTGCTATCACGCATTTTTTAAATAAATTATAGTGATAATTTGATTTAATAGAGCGAGTATAGGATCACACCTGTTAGAGAAAGTGGGGCATAGCGAAGAGATTATGAAGCAGGTAGGCAAAGTCGTTACAAAAGATAAATATATAGAAGTTATTTTAAAAGTATGATAAAAAACTAGTGGAACAAATGGAGTTGTCGCTATGGGAGATCCAATCAGCAGAAAGTAAAAAAAAACTTGGGAATGTTGGAAAAGGGCACAGCAATAGACCCGTAACAATTCCTTGGTTTTTGAATAAATATAATCTTGTGAAATGCAAAAAATACTGCTAGAGTCAAGAAGCAGTATTGTTCCAATATAGAAAACCCAGGGATATACAGTAGTGCACCAACCATAGGTGATTAGTCACTGAATTATACAATAGTCCCGTCTCGATTTTATTTTTAAATATTTTTGAGAATACCTATTATCATTTATTACATTGAGTTTAATAAAACCACAGATTTCGAAAGTATTAAAAGTTATTTAAAAAATACCTCTATGAATATATAGAAAATGTGTATATGACTAACTGGTTTTATTAATATTTTTTTGGGGTAGATAAATATATTTTAAAAAAATTACAAACTTTTTTGAATAAAAGACAAAAATATTTCTGTTTTTAATAACTGAACAAATAATATTTTATACAAACTTAATATATACCTATTTAAAAGAGAATATTACATTTTAGTATCGCATATTTAAAATGAAATAACTTACTTAATAAGAAAGAATTAAATGAAGAAACTTATTCTTACATATTGCCTTGATAAATTTATTTACTATAATAGTATATTTCCTATCAGTTACTACATGTAATAAAATAAAGCATAAAACATACAAACTATAATAGGTAGGTACCTACTTAGAACAGAACTAATATTTAATAGAAAAATCTGATCAAAAAATGTAGAATAAATTTTCGTAACGGTTTTTAAAAATTACGATTTTTATATCATTTTTTTGGCAGCCTATGTCCAAAAGTGTACTAAATTTATAAACTAATGCATTCAAATATTTCTCTAAATGAATAAATAAAACTTCACCAAGAAAGGTTAAAAAATTCAATTAATTTGATTGTGTTTACACTCATGTTGTTTAATAGCAATTAATAAATGGGATGGTAATATTAATAATAATGTTGTGGCCAACAATTTTCCTTTCATAAATTAAAATAATAATTAGATATGTGACATTCCTAACTAATATTCATTAACTCCAGAGATAAAAAAATCCATTTTGTTTAATAACATTAGATGATGGGATGATAATATTAATAACTTTATTGCCAACCATTTTCTTTCTACATAGCCCCTGGGATAAGATGACTATAAACTGTAAATACAAAACGATTGTAACATTGATTAATACTGACAGAACTCTCTGGCGTGAAAACTTAATTTAAAATGTTAATATTTCACTTGAATATTATTACTTACGCTACCCACATAGCACACAGACGTCTTATGGACGTCTAATACGTCCTTCAGGGACATAAACCGCGTCCTATTTTGGTACCGGGACGTCAATCGGACGTCCTAATGTCCCGTTTCCGTCCATCTTAGGGACGTCCCTTAGGGACGTCTCTGCGACATCCCAAAAAACGGCATAGGGACCTTTGCGGGACGTCCTAGGGACGTAAATCAGACGTCCGAGGGACGATATTTGACCATAATACATAAAGGGTAATAATAACAAAAATGTTAACAATAACAGAGCTTTATTTAACAACTTGTATCCTAAAAAAACTAGCTAGAGTTAAAAGTTTTCAGTTTACAAAAAAAAAACAGGAATGAATTAAATTTAACACACAGCGCTGGCAAGATGAAACCTTGGGTCCTACTTATAGCTTGTGTCGACATAACTGAGTATTATAATTTTGTCAAAATTGGTTTTGTTTCTTTCCGCCAGCGGCTACCGCCAATACACATCACTTATTCTCACCTCAACACAAAACACTCACTTAACTTTATAACCACTTTACCACCAAGATCAAAAAAATAACAAATAACACTATATAATCTTCTTTTTTCTTCGTTAATCTAACTCACTTATATAAGTTAATTATTGAATGCCGAAAATTGTAGCTGTTGTTGTTTATTTGAAAATAAATGATAGGTTAGGTTTTCTGTCCTCATACTCTTGCAAAAACAAAACATTGAATTTCAAGTTATCAATTCAAATACCAACGATGCTAGTACATAGAAAGTCCCATAGACATCCCATTAACGTCCTTCGAAGGACGTCCTAGTGTTTACTATAATCGGAAGTCCAGTGGACGTCCTATTTAGGTCCGGGACCAACCGGACCAACAAGGGACCAAATCAGGACGTCCATGGGACGTCCTGTGCTATCTGGGTATGTCATCTGATTCGGAAATATTTCTTGTAATATCCGGTATATGAGACTGGCTGGAAAAATATTGTGATGGTATTACTCGGGACTTTATTCTCCTGCGTATTCCGTAAGGTTCACAATCACTATCTTTAAAATGCTCTGAACAAATTTTTTCGTGAGTCACAAAAAGATCCGATGGTCTCCCTATGGCTATCAGCCATTCTTTCCTAAAATCTTTTGGTATGCTAGAATAAAACATACAAATTACCAATTTGATTTTGTAAATGCACAAATACTTGTGAAAACTTACACATGAAATGTTAATCCTTCCTTATATATTCTACCGTAAGATGCATTGTTACATCCAGGTACAAAACAACAAGACATTTTAAAAGTTCTGTAAAACCAAACTACAAATGTTTTTTTATTAAAATATAACACTAAATGACTAAACTAATGAATAATGTTTTAATTAAAACCTTAGATTAAAGAGACCGAAGATGTAACATTGCACACTGCGCATGTTGTCTATTTTAAGCCAAAGTAACCCACCAATTGAAAATCATTGTTGCACGACGCCACCCGAATTGCTCCGATTTCCATTCAGCGATCACCTCCACCTGAGTTTAATCACCATTGACAGCTGTTTTTTGATTTATTTGTTGGTATTTTAGCAATTTAAAGTGTTCTAGTTATTCAATTTCAAGTTCAAAATGTCACGATGTATCTTGAAAAATTGTATGTACTTATAATACAAGTACTACTGTTATGAATATATTCGTTTTCAGCGTTAAATATTTATTAACGTTTTGACATAAAGCGCCATGATTCTCTGGGCTGAATACTTCAGATCCGCATTAAGGGGTTTCAATAAATATTAAGCATCAGAAATCAGATTTCATATTACTTACATAAATTTACAAAAAGGTAAAATTTTGAACATTTAATTTAAATAAATAGTAAATAGGCATTATTGCTAACGAAATTTTGTATTTTAAAAGTAGTTTTATAAGAATGTTTTTTAAATGTAGTTTTTAGCCCTTTTTGGTAGATAAATAAGAGGTAAAGAATCATAGTTGCTAGCTAAATTTTATTTTTATAAGGTATTTTTATAAGAATATTAGATGAAATACAGGATGACCTACTTAAAATTTCAAGGTTCATCTTATTTGCGGTCAAATCGAAAGTGACATTGAATTTTCAGTCTTAAAACAAAGTAATCTAGTACAAGCAAAAAAAAATACTAAAGTTACAGGAGTTAGGTCCGATTCCACCGTTGTGTTAAACGGAGATTAAAATGACAATGTTAATGTAAAAATGTCATTTTAAACTTCGTTTAACACAACGGTGGAATCGACCCTTAGTCACGTTAATAAAATGTTACATTACAAACCCCTAAACAACTCGAACATAATTTTCGTTTACTAAAAAAAATCCAAAATTTAGCAATATTTATTTATTATACAATCGAATGCGATTTCAAAGATAACTGGATCAAAAAATCCGAATCTCTAAATTTTGGAGCTAAATGCTCAGATAAAAGCAAGCAACCGATAGTGGTTACAAAAATAATCGATTTATCGATAATTCTGATATTTTTTAATGAAAATCGATTTATCCGCTGTTTTTAATAAATTATTTTCATTTTTTTTTAAGATAATGTATTAATCGATTTTAAAGGAAATACAAAAAAAGTAGATTTATTCAAAATAATCGATTTATCGTTTAATCGGTTTTTTTAATTATTTGATTATTTTCGATTTTTCAAAGATATTATATGAAAATAATCGATTGGATAAAATCGGTTATTTTACATAATCGATATTTTGGTTATTTTTTTAAAATTATCGATTTATTGGATAATCAGCTTTTTAATAATCAATTATTTTCGATAATCGAATAATCAATTTCAAAGGAAATATGAAAAAAGGATTATTAGAAAATAATAGATAATTCGTTTTATTTTTTGGAAAATCGATTTATCATAGAATTAATTAATTAATTGGTTATTTTCGATTAGGCGATTATTTTGGAATTATTGATTATTTTTGGTATTTCAAAGATAATCGAATTATCGATTTTAAAGGAAATACAATAAAAATAGATTATTGATAATAATCGATTGATCGAAAATAATCGATTATTTAAAATAATCGATCATTCTGTTTTTTTTTGAAAATCGATTTGTCAGTTAATCGACTTTTTAATTAATCGATTATTTTTGAAATACAATAAAATAGATTATTGGTAATAATCGATTTATCATTGAATCGGCTTCTTAATTAGTTGATTATTTTCGATTAGGCGATTATTTTGGAATTATCGATTATTTTCGGTATTTCAAAGATAATCGAATTAACGATTTTAAAGGAAATACAATAGAAATAGATTATTGATAATAATCGATTGATCGAAAATAATCAATTATTTAAAATAATCGATCATTCTGTTTTTTTTTAAATCGATTTATCAGTTAATCGACTTTTTAATTAATCGATTATTTTTGATTAATCGATTATTTTCGATTTTTCAAAGATTATCGAATAATCTGTTTCCATGGACAAAAAAATTGGTTTATTTGAAAATAATCGGTTATTTAAAATAAACGATAATTCTATTTATATTATATTTTGTAAACACTGATTTATCGGTTAATTGGCTTTTTAATTAACCGATTATTTTTCAAAAGATAATCAAGTAATCGATTTTAAAGGAAATGACAAAAAATATATTGTTTGAAAATAATCGATTGATCGAAAATAATCGATTATTTTCAATGATCGATAATTTATTTCGATAATCACTCATCCCTAGCGACCAAATGACTTTTAATAGATTTAAATTTTAAAATGTTATCTGGTTTCAGACATATGCATTTCTAGAGTTTTATGTGACTCGTCCTTTATAATAATTAATATTCTTAAAGACAGAAGCCTTAATATACTTTTTTCTGAGGTTACAATACAAAACAGCATTTTCTCATTTTGACTAATTTTTAATAATATGTAATAGCCGTAGAAAAAATATAATGTTCAACTCATAAGGGTAGATTTGCAGTATTAGCCTGCGCACATGCTATTTTTATAATACTCGTAGACAATGAGTAACATTTTTTGCTCTATTAACAATATACTATTTCAACATTTTACTGTAATCTCTTGCAGAAAAGTCCGTAGTAAATAAACGCTAACGAAATATTCTATAAAAGGTCTTCTCTTTACATAAAATGTCGTGGCATCTGTTTGATATTAAAAAATCACGTTAATTTTATTTCATAATACAAAATTCGATTAAACACCTTTTAAATAAACCTAATAGTTCATTAAGATGCTAATAAACAAAGTCCGGTCCCTGTCACAGAGTTCGGGTCGCCGCGTGTCGCCGCCCAGTTCCCCCACTCCGTTAACCCTTCTTTAGAAATTGGCAACATTTGCGCAGGTTTAAAACCGGTGTATGTTATATCTCTGGTCTCTTTTATCTAAGATTAAAACAAAGCAAACAACACAACAGATAATAAAATCGACACACAACAAACACTTAGATAACGAAAAGTTAAGGACGCCTTTAAACAACTAAAAAGCATAAAAGATAAGATGGAGGAAACATTTAAATTTTAATCACACTACTTCGGACTAACCATTGCCGATTATAAACGTTGAACGCCGATCTAAACTTGCGCCGATTCTGTCTTGTCAGTAGTGCCAACTTAAAATTTATTGACATTTATTTATCATGGCGCCCATCATATGGGGGGTCAAATTTTTTTTACGATGCGGTATCTAGACCTTTTGAGGGCTATGAGTTCGTTTTGAACACGCTGAGGCGTACATTAAATAAGTAAAATAGGGTACCAATAAAAAAAATATTGTTTTATTATTTCACAGTCTTGTTAATTTAAAATGTTTAGTTTTTAAAAAGTATATACTTATTCAATGCATAGTGGCGCATAACAAGGTTCATTCAAGTTCAGCTAATTTTAAAAATGCAAGCTACCAGTGGAGACTTCGTTTATTTAAATTCCAAAAGATAAATAGGAAATGTATTTTTTTCAATTAGTACAACAATATTAACTTCTCATTTATTCAATAAAAGAAAAAAATTTGTTTTCTTATCGGACACCGCGCTCAAAAAGTGTAACTTGAATTAATATCAAAGAAAAAACTTAAATTAATATCAAAGAAAAAAAAATACTGCATAAATAAAATAAATAAATAATTATAATTGCATAAGTTGATAAAAAATGCTATGCAATAGCTTTACTCCCCGAGTGCCACACGTATTTTTTTTTATTTCCCACTCCATAACCAAACATTTAGAGCAATTTAAAAAAAAATCAATTTATTAGGGTCAAATCAATGGCAATAATCGTTTTTTAATAAAAGTACAACATTCATAAAATGATGTGTAGTTACTTAATAATTATTTGCTCATTTTGTTGTGGTTAACAAATGGGTGATTATTATAGACAAAATATCATTGAGTTATGATTGCACTAAAAATATTTTACAAATTCAAAAAATAAAATAAAGCCCGTATGACACCATCACATTTTTGAGATTATTTCTGCGCACAGAAATATTATCATAAATTTTTACCGTTGCAGACCAGCAGACCCAAATTTTTTACTTAAATTTGGGGCCTGCAATGGAAAAAATGTCTGATATTATTTCTGTGAGCAGAAATGATCTCAAAAATGTGATCGTGTCATATAGGCTTAAGTAAATAAAAATAAGTGGTGTGTGAAAACTTTTTTGTTTCTTTTAATCTAACAAATTTATTGCTCTGTGAATCTTAACCAAACATTTTTAATAAATTTTAATCTAAAAACTTTCTCTTGGAAATATTAAATTTTTGATACTGAATGTGCTCCGATGCAGTTTAAAGATTCCTAGACAGTATGGCTCATCCTCAATCTGAAATAAAAGCATTTATGCATAATGAACTTCCCGCCTAAAGGTCCAGCCTTTTTTACTAATATATAAATCAAAATGGCTACAGGTACTGTATTTAGCTCTCTGTTAATCTATGCATAATATTATTTCGAATTACTTACCTACGAAACTATTAACTAGGTCCGGAAACCTCCATTGTGTTAATAATGCACAATACGTCTCCATATTCAATATACCCAGATAGAAACCACGCACTTCGCACTTTACGACCTATGCTCATGACGACTAAGCGTGTCTACTGTGGCTGTGGACTCCATGGAGGAAGGATAATTAAGAGTTGCCGTTTCTTTGTATAAATATGGCAACATGTTTGCCTTCAGCGACATGTGGGATAGTTTTGTGCAACTAATACTCAGTCGGTAATATAAAAAGCTGTAATGCTATTTTAATTTGAAAATTGGCGGGCTTTTGAATTTACTTCGACAAAATATAAGAATTTTACATTTTTAATAGCATTTTTTTAACACGCATCTCAGGCGTGTCAAAAAATGCTAATAAAAATGTAAAATTTTATGTTAAATAATTTTAGAGGTAAAAAATAAATAGGTAATACAAAATTATTATTACTAAATATTATTTGTTGAATCTTTATTGGTTACAACAATAAACATAATTTCTGAATAAACAACTATTTTAAATAACACAAAACGAACAAAATTTTTCTTTAATCGTGCGAAATAAAACAAGAGTTCCATCCATAAATCCTGAAAAGAAAAAAAAACAATTGTTGAAAGCGAAAAACTTCCTAAAGCACATAATTTTGATTGTATGTGACTAATTACTTTTGCATTTGCAGCGATTTAACTAATTTTTAATTTACTACTTCTATTTTCTATAACGTCTAATTAAGATTTTCTTGCTTTATGTTATGAAAATACTTTAGATTTATAAAGATTAAAAAGTTTGGTTATAATACATACAATTAAATTGGCATATCTAGGATAATTATCAAAATGAATATAAGAATGAAAACTTTCATTTCAATATTTGGGGATAATACAATTACGAATACGAATAATAATCCTTTTTTCAGTTGACAATAAAATGAAAATGTTTCTTCTAAAACATTGTAAATGGGCCAGAACAATTTACTATTACAATCAAATATATGCATTTATAGGACATAGACATGCAAAAGTATCAAAATAAGTTTACTTACAGTAAATTATTACTAAATTTATGACTAAAACTGTATTAAATAAAAGTAAAACTCAGAATTGTTTACATCGACAGCCATATTGTATTTTGTATCACTCGGCATTCGGGTTTCGTTTATCGAGTCGACTCGAGCTTTAACGAGATTTGGGTTTTGTTATCCAAAGCCAGGTTTACAGTGTACAAATAATTGAATAAATTCATATTTTTTCAATTTTACGATTGATAAATTAAAAAAATATGAAACTATTACTTTTGGCAAGTTAATAACACATTTTTATTGAGATATTTTGTAATTATTCTGTTTTCTTTATATTTTAAATATAATTGTGTTATTGTAAAACGGACGTACGCCAGTTTCGATGCGCAGTAACTTGTTGACAAAATGCGCATATGCTATAAACCCCCGTGGTGGACTCAACTCAACGACTGTGCAAGACGATATGGTCCAGGATCGCCAAATAATTCAAGCCAGAAATGACTTCGGCAAATTCTTCGCCAATAATCGTAAAGGTCGGTTCATTTATTGTTAACCTGTTTTACTGTGGTTGTTAGAAAAATATTACTATTGTACAGATTCAGTTTGCTAGTTTTACGGTGGTAGTTATAAAAATGTTACTAGTTAAGGCCTAACTACGGTAGTAACAAAAATTACTGATTCAGTAAGAACGGTTTACTGTGATGGTAATATAAATAATAGCAATTCTATTTCTAACTGTAGTATTAAAAAAATATTACTGCCACGGTAATGATTTGAACTGTAAAACTTAGTTTACAGTCCTAGTAACACATCTAACAGTAGCAGTAAAAAGTTTTACAGCCACAGTAAATTTTTAGTAGTAACACTTTCTTACTAAAGCGTTTTCCTCAGTGTAGTGTATAGGTACTAATAAATTAGGAAAAAAACTTTTGTTTAATTAATATTAGTGTCATCCAAAAACGTTAGTTTCTTTTTCGTGCAATTTAAAAATAAATATGTTGGTAAATTGGAGAGAAAGCAATTTGAAAAGTGCTTAGTTCTTGCTGCTTGATGCTGGCAAATACTATTATAAGGGGATTGGTGTTGGTGCTTGAAGCACTTTTTTAGAATGCATTGCCCAACTTTGCTTTAAATAAGTACCACCTAAAACAGCTCTGGTATTCATTGGTATTCATCAGCAGCTGAGTGAGAACTATAAACTTGGGAATTAATTTCATTTGAGCTGACGTGAAATTATCCCACCCACTTTAAATTTAAAATTATAATTATTAATTACCTTCTATAAACTTCATAATGTCTATTAAATAACTTAATTGAAATTCATTTTGGAAAATTAATCATATTTATAAATTTCAATTTCAATCAATACTAAAGTTTGTGTCGATAAACCGCAACTTTAATTGAACTGTTAGGCTGACACTTTACGATGGATTAAGATTGTGTTTAAATTTCTCTTATTCGGCGAACCGAAAGCATCAGTTACCGTTTCCCATCTCGTCTCTAGAAGTTTCATCTGCCGGCTGCGGCTTATAACGATACGATTTCCAGTTCTCATATATACTCATATCCCATCTCCTTTATGGTTTCCATTCCACACACGCTCTGTAAACATTACAACACTGCCAGATTTGATTTCAGCCCCTTTAGCTAACCGTCTATTTATTTTGTTCATTTTGTTTACATTTAGCTCGTCTTTATATATTATTGTTATCACAGCTCCGCATGTATCAAGAAAATAACAACTTTGAATAAATGTTTGGGGAAGAGTAATTTTGGGATAACCTAATATATAAAAAATTCGATCAAAAACTCAGATGGCGTTCTTAACAGGTCCGTCGTTATATAAAATCAAGTTTAGCAAAAATTTTAATTAAAGAATGGGCCATGTTCACATGTGAGATATGCTGTTTTATAAATTATATTCTAATAATTAGTCACTATATACAAGTTATTCTAAATAATCAGTTTGTTAAAAAAGCCAAAAGTTTTTAAAGTAAAACCGTTTAAAATGACGTCAACGGAAATAGACCAATCAGCTTGTGCCGAAGTTTTGTTTGTTATATAGAACCAAGCCAACGAACAAACTGACACATAGAATATCGAAGTGAACGCACATCTTAGTGACACTTAAAAAGTGACACCCTAGGTTTGTGTAAATTTTGTCTAACATTATTAATTAAACGTACTGATTATTCAGTTAATGTAATTGTCCAAAAACTGAGGTTAACTTGTTAGATGCTAATTATTTAAAATTACCCTCATCACTGCCTTCGGACATTATCGATAATGAATATCTTAATTTAAGTATAAATGGACTTAGGCCACTTTCAAAATAAAACGGCTCAATTATTACAATTTTGCCTTGCTCAAAAATTAAAATTAAATAACATCTAAAAATATTTAGAAGGGTAGTGCACAAGTATTTACTATCATATTATTTTTATTTGGTCAAAGATTACCTAGTTGCTACATGTCATTGTAAATAATTGTAATTTAAGTACATTTTTGTGTATGAATGACTACTTTTTGTAAAAATAGAAACTCTTTGTGTTACAACTATTATACACATCTCTAGTATTTACATGAATAAATCTACCATAATATTGCCAAATTAAAATAATAAAAACACAAATATATTTATATTTTATGAAATAATTTGGAACAGAAAAGTAATAAAAGTTAAAATAAAATTGGAATCCATAAAATTGTACTCTTGAAAATACTATGTTAAAAGTTTATGTAAGTTACACTTTCCTTCTCAGAAATATCATTGAGGATTTTAAAAACACTATTGGGCAAACCTAAATATACCTTTAGTTTATTTTCAATTATTTTGAGAATTTATTGGTTTTGAAGATCCTGCTCATTATTATTAGTTCCCTCTGAATTAGATATTAAAGATGTTTCTTCTGATTCAGACAAAACTTTACTATCTTCAAAACTTTCCGGACCCATGGCACAGATTACCTAGACCAGATACGAATTTACGCAGCGGCATCTTTACCGGCTCCCTCATAAAGGCGATGCCAGTTTCGGCTTAAGGTGCGCGTTTGTTGGACCATGATAATAATTTATTTATTGTGATTACGAAAAAACGTTAGTTGGACCATTGGAATAGTTAAGAAATAAAACTACCAAGAAAAATAACTTTTTTTTATAAAGTAGTCAAAAATATGATGAAAAAAAATCAATTATATTTATAAATGGGACAAAATTTTAATTTTTCTTCTGGTTTTGTCTGACTTTTTCGAGGATTTCAAATCTCTGTTTGCATATTTAAGAGTATAAAAAATTCTGAGTCTAATAATTAATTTTATGGTGTATATTTTCGCAAATTGTTGGCAAGGATGACCAAATTCTATTTTGCTCATCTCAAAAAGGTATGCGTTGAAAATTCCAGGTTTAGTTGACAAACTATCAAATAGAGATATAAATATTTTTCTAATTTGAAAATATAAAAGATAAATTTTTCGCTGGGAGATTTTAAATTGCAAACACCTTTTCTAAAGAATGGCAATCACATCAAGACCCACAAGAACTAAACTTAAACGACAACACCCAATCAGGTTCAAGTGCAAGCAAGAAGAGACGGTTTGTTGAAAAGGAGGACCCCATTCCTAATTTAAGGATATGTAAGGAAATTTGTGATACAATAGTAGTGCAGGTAAATGAACGTTTTAGTTTTACTACCCACCTAACAATTGCAAGTTTATTTGATAGTGAAAAACTTAAGGACTACCGAGGTTGTTTTCGAAATGAGGACGTTAAAACTGTGTGTAGTTTATTTCCAAACGTAAACAGCTTAAAATTCGAAAACAATCTGTCCATACTTTACACCCGAAATGACTTTGTGCCACACAATGGGGCCGTACCTTTATTACAAATATTTTTTGAGAACAATTTGACACATTTTCGAAATCTGTGGAGCTGCTACCTATCCTGTGTACAATTCCCATAACCACAGTGGAAAGTGAAAGATGATTTTCGACACTAAAACGTATTAAAACATTTTTAAGGAAGATTGTGGAAGATAGATTGTGCGCGTTAGCCATGTTATCCATCGAAAAAAACACTTATTCGGTCCATTCTAAATTTTAATAATCTGGTCATCGATCACTTCGCTAGCCAAAAATCCAGAAGAATGGACTTCAACTATAAGAAATAGTATACAACTGCAGCGGTACCTAGCAGTTAGTCTTCAATTTTGTAATATTTGCATGAGCTAAATTAATGTTTTAATTATTTTATAGTACAAATGTAATAATAAATTAAGTATTTTGTTGTAATTATTTGTTATTTTAATTCTCCAAATGTCGAATTTAAGGATAACCCAACAACTTTAAGTTCGACATGTTCGGTCGAAAATGGGTACATAGTTCATTTTATTTATTTTATTATTCTTAAAAGAAATTTACTATCTATTTTATTTTCATACTTATGCGCCGACCTAAATTCGACAGTAATGTTGAAAATTGTACACAATGTACATAGTTTCGTCTTATGGAAAAATACCATGTTAAATTATCATGTGCATACTTAAGAGCAAACCGAACCCCTCGAAAATTTATAATTTATTCTCAGCTTTATTTTAGACCTATTTTCGTGAAATTTTCAAGAAATACCAATAATAACAGTACTTAGGGTAAAAAAATGAATTTTTTGTAAACCCTCGAATAGTATTTATTTTGAAAATTTTTAAAAGTAATTTATTATTAAATCTATAAAAATTTACCACACTTATTGGAAAAATTGGAGGAAAATTTTCAAAAAAGTGCAAAAGTGGTGTTTCTTCTGTGTTAACAAGCAAGAAAGGAGACATTTGAGATTTGAGATTTGATAAAAAAAATGCCCAATATAATGATATTGATAATGATAATGATGCAATAAAGTGCTATAAATAAATAATAAAGTGACCTTAAGAACTTCAAAAAATTTGGCATGATTATGATGAAACTGCTGATAAAATTGAGGTACCGTTAAAAGTCAACATCAGAAGCGTTTTTAAAGTTCTATAAACAAACAAATTCCGAGAATATACAACATATTTTTAATATTTTTACTTTAAAAAGTTATGGTTTATCTTTTACTTACTTTGAGCAACAACTTTTTTAAAACCTAAAATTTAACATGTCAAAAATAGGTACCTGACTTTGTCGAATTTAAGTCAAAACATGCGAGATCTATGTCGAATTTAGGTTCAGATGCAGTTCAACAGAAATACTCCACTTTTTTTATTTTAGCTTCAAAATTAAGGAAATATGAAATAAATACATAATTTTTAAAAGACCACTGAGCGTGCAAATAATATTTAACTCGACAAAACTAAAAAAAAAACAATATAAAAGGAACATGTGGTACCATTTTTTAGACCGTATTGTGATTCTATATAGAGCTAGCAGAGAATCTAGCAGGTCAACACCACCCATGCTTTTATTATACAGTTGTATTACAGAAGGGCACTGTATTTCAATATACTGTTTGCATGCTCGATCCCATCGCTTCTTTGTTCCACAAGGATACGCACCTGCATATAAACTAAGAATTGTAACGTCTTTGTTGTCAAACCATTATACGGCTAATAGTTGACATCCATCTACATTAGTTTTATACTCTTCCCCTTTTTTTTAGAATTTCTGATCTTACTGTGCCTAAAGCGCATATACCCATTTTATCCAACTGAATTTGTAATTCAATTCCATTGAACCAATTATCAAAGTAGAGTGTGAAATCTTTGTGTTGAGGTATCAGTTGCGCTAACCTGAGCACGACATTTCCAGAAGCTATGTGAGGCAAATTGGAGTGTTCCACAACTCTGCTATATACTTCAAATCCATACATCAGACCACAAGCATCTGCTAACACAAATATTTTATAACCCCATTTTCGCAGCTTTTTAGAGTTATATTGTTTTAGGCTACTTTTACCTTTGAACGGGACTATTTGTTCGTCTATCGATAAAAAATGACCCATAGGGATTTTGGAAAACTTCTCATTTAGTGTGGCAATAAGACTTCTAAGTTTATATAATTTGTCATAGTTTGTAGAGCCTCTTGGGGGTATTTTTTCGTTATCACTGTATGGGATCTTTATATGTGGTATATCCCATCAATAAATAAATACGAATTCATGAAAATATAATTTTAAAATAAATTGTATGTCATGACATGTATATAAAAATTGTAAAATCTAAAGTCATAATTATTATAAACAATATTTTGTTTCCCTCGCGATGAGTTCAACCTTTTGTCTTCGCTAGAACTGCCACGAAAGGTTATCTAAATGATGACGGCAATTTAATGTGTATGACGTAATGAAAATGAAAATGAAAAAGATAGGTAGTGCAAGTATGTCGCTACACACTGATGTGCAGATTTCGTTTTATTACTTCTCATCTGTTGACATTCATGACGTCAGCAATTTGATCAATTCTAGTAACTGAATTCCAATACATTCTTTGTTTGGGTAATTTATATATCGACATAAAACATGCAATCCCTATGAATTGCTCTATCTCATACTGTTTCACACCAAGAGGTTTATTTGGATTCCTTTGAACAGAGTAATGATTTGATTGTTCTACCAATATTTTCAATAGTTCATCATCAAATTTTTTTTTGAAATATTGCAGTGGCGTCAGAACTTGTGTGGACATAGGAAGAGCTCCTTTTCAAACAGGGATAGGGTATGCAATTTTTGTTTTAAATTTGTGTCCATTCTAATTTCCTTTTCTTCAACTTTTTCTTATTATTTGAAGGCGTGGCTGACTCATTACCCTGTTCTTGCACATCCTGACTTTCCGTCTCAATATTTTCATCATCTGAATATATATTTTCTCGGGCTTCAACAACATAATCAGACCCTGCGCTTTCCTAAAATCAACACAAACTGTAGTGAAAACAAAACGTATTACAGTAAAAAAACTTACATCATCCGAGATTGGTTTAAATGTAGGATCATCTACATTATAATCCATTGTGATTTACTGCCATAAAAAGTTTTGGCGCTAATAGTAGGAAATTCCATGACGGAAATGCACAAAGTTATTTCAAAGCAACATCCACTTTACACTGTGATATCTATGAAAGTATTTCTTATTGTTTTTTTGAAAAAAAAAAACGTAACTTACAGTCTGTTGTGTGCACTATACTCTGTTTTTAAACTAAGAGGAGCGATTTGAATTTAAGTTGGTAATTCTGTAGCCTTCTAATTGGTCAGATTACAGTCAGTTTCACACATTACTTTTTAGCATGAACATCAGCTAATAATTGATATTGTTGACAGTTATGACATTTTATAATTTGATATCTCATCCATTACTTAGTTTTTTACTTTATTTCGTAAATAACAGTTCTTTAGTAAGCAATTGTATTGAAAATCTACAATTATGGATCCTTCTACACTGAGTACTATTAAAGGTAGCAATTCCTGAAAAGCCTTACAAGAAAGGGAAGACACATTATTTTACATGCTGATTCTGAAGGTTTTGTAGAAAATGCATTATTGGTTTTTGAAGGTAAAAAGATGGGAGATTACCATGAAGAGATGAATTCCGAAGTATTTTAGAAAAAAATTTTATTACTGATTTTTTAAACTAAAAATTGATGAATTTCTAACCAAAATGATTAAAATGTAACTAAATATTTAAGCAAATTTTATTTATTAGAATAGAATGAAACTATTTACAAAATTGTTATAACATTTAAAACACCATCTACTACTTTAGGGATAATCTTAATTTGGCACAATGAGTTAACATTACTTTCACAAAAAATATTTTAAAAATACTTAAAATTAATACATAGGTATGTATGAATAGTTCACTTTAAAAAATATATCTTGACATGTAGTGTTATGAAAATGTTGGTTCAAGTTTTCAAAACAAATTCTGACTCATAGGCCTGTAAACTTTTGAATGCCTTTATTTGCCCTCTAGCGCATTAACCATGGGTTAACACTAAATAAGCCATAATATCCACATTACTCATAGAAGAGATACCAGTTACTGTGTGATCCACTTGTCATTCACTGATTAACTTTTACTTTTTATACCTATAACAAATTATCCTTAAAAAATGTAAACAGATCTTTATATTTTATACTAACCTGGCTACATCTGGATATTCCATTAACAATTTTCTTAAATATTTAATATCCATTTTAAAAAGATCGTAGTTATTCTCAAAAAGTCGATTTCAAAAGCAAGAAAAAAGTATTTCTGACATCAATCAACAACCATATTGACTTTAATTTGACAGTGACATTTCGTTTTAGACACACATTTCAGATCACAATTAGGCATTCCAACGACCTGTCCAAATGGCTACCAGTGGGTAATGACAGTTTAGATATGGCAACCCTGTTGTCATGTTGTCATTAACAGGGTCAATGATACATATATAGTTATATAGATTGCTCAAAGCTGGTCGTTTACGAGCGGCCATATTGCCTGGCAAATATTTATTAATTTGAATCGGTTTAGCAAAAATGTGTTTTAAAACCAATTTTTAGCCTTTAGATATTTAAAAAAAATAATTGCTTACATTTTTACTTCAAGGCATAAGCTTATGTTTATTTTGAAAAATATGGATGATCAATCTATGTAACTATCTATTTCATTGACCTTGTCAAATCACCAGGCTTACAGGGTTGCCATAATTTTGCCATATCATAACCCGTCAGAACCCACTGGTAGTCATTCAGTTTGGAATGCCTAATAATGTGAAATTTGCGACTGTGGTATGGGACCAATTAAAAAATTACTTCTATGACATTTATTCGTTTCTTAACCGCTCATTGGCCGTTCGCCGACTAAGGCCGATAAAGATAATTATTTCATAAATTTTGAAGACCACTATATTTCGAAACTCGCTCTTAGTAACAAATCTAGTTACTTTTCCCTGTGTACATGCGTCTTTTCAATTCGCTCCTCCAACTTTAAAAACAGAGTATAGATACTACAAATTTATATTTGGAATATTTTTGTTCTCGAAATAATGACGTATACCTACTCCGATAAGACTCCTAACATTCACGCTACGAGACTCGTCACTAAATAAAGAGATCAAGCGAAGTTGTAGTACGCAGCGTTCTTACGTCAACCGATTCAAATGTTTCCTACAATCAACAGTATGCAACTACGAAAAGTGTGAAACTTATTTAATAATTTTTAGATATGGATGTTGCTTGAGGGCAACGGTATGCAACATAGGAAAAATTCATTTATATGCAGTAAACGACCTTTCAACATTTACGGACGTCACGGAGACATATACATACATATAAAGCTTCTGTAATTGTTCAAAGATAGCAAATTTATGTATATTGCGGTATATTTTTGGAAATAAGTTTGTTGGATCCTTATGAATTACCAGCAAATTTGAATGTTAACTCGTATTTACAGTTGGTACAAACTACACTTTTCGATTATCTCGAGGAATTGCCAATTAATAGAAGAAGATACATGTGGTTCATGCAAGATGGAGCACCACCAAATTATCCTTTAATAGTGCGACATAATCTTGATCATCAATTTTCTTATAATTGGATTGGCAGAGGCAATGCATTTTCGTGGCTGCCTCGAAGTCCTGATTGTAATCCCTTACATTTCTAATTCTGGGGGCATATGAAATCACTAGTATACTTCCAAGCAATAATTACTCATCAGGAACTATAACAGCAAATTGTAAATTCCGCTAATTTTATTGCCAATCAGCCAAACGAATTTTTTTAGATCATTTGTTACAAAAGGTTTGTTTTTGCGTCCTTTTGGATATTTTCTTCTTATTAAATTGTTTCTTTATTTAGATTATAACATTTTTAGAACCACATTTTGTTTTTTTTATTGTTTAATGCATCTATTCGTTTTAAAAAATTTTAATAAATACCATTGTTTTTTTTTGTTAATACCATTAAAGTTTCATTTGATTAATAAAAGCAATCAAATGACATAATTAATACACAATAAAATCAAAATAATAGTGCAGCTTCATTTGATTTAAAATATTTCGAAAAATAATGACTTTACGCTATAAGAAAAAAGTACGATATTTACGTAAAAATTGCTGGAAAATTAAAAAATGGTGATAAAATTTTAATTTCGAAGGTACCGTAGAATTTGAAAAGTTAACATAATTTAACATAATTTAATAGAGTATAGTATCTGAACTTTCCGCCAAATATGACAATAATACGTTAAATAGATTTAAACTACTGGGCACAAATAATTTTTATATTTTTATATAAAACACCATATAACACACACATTTTATCTAGGTGATTTAGGTTAAATATTTATATTGTGAGCTGAAGATTTTATAGTTGAAATAGTTTCAATTAGTAATGAAACACCCTCTATAAATGTATAATAAATTAGATCTTAAATAATAAAAACAATATTATTCATTCAGTACAAAAGAGCGCAATGTAAATATATTTCTGGATCGGTAATTTTAAGAGAAATATTAAATGTTCTTGGTTCACAAGAGGTAGGAAAATAATTATTTAAATACATAAAAGGATAGCGAGACTCTATACTAACATCCGAATCATGTAAATGTGTAGAATATTTGGACAAAAAATGTTTTCTATATGAACTAAAGGAAGAATGGTTTAAATTGTTTCATATATGAACGTAATCAATAATAAGAAAGAACTTTTTCAAATACACTATCTAGTTATACTTCATATCTGTAGAATTGATCAAACGCAATTGTTCAAAACAGAGCTTTGGATATCGACGATTATCCATTGTCATTATTTTTTGTATCCAGTTGAGGTACATTTTAAAAAAATATTTGCAAACTTTACTCTTTCAATCTCTAAATGGATTATAGGATCAAGAGTATTGATGGGAACTAAAATAACTCTTTTCAGAAAATATAACTGTACTCTTTCCGTTATATCTATCTATTTTAGGCACCAAACAAAAATACAATTAAACGCAACACTAAGGGCAAGTGTCTCAACCAGATCCTTCATAGAAATTTATTTTAGTACAATTAGATTGTAGTCCTTCTACACGATGTCTCAAGGATGGCTTTAAGAGAGAATTGAAAAAGCTGGGATGGGATTAGAATTTATAGTTGTGCTGACGAAAGTCGGAATCTAATTGATTTCAAAACTGTTCGGATGCCTCGATATCTCAACTAGTATAAGCATAGAGGGCTACAAACCGAAGGTTCCAGGTTCGATCCCTGGTCGATGCATTCGTTTTTTCTTTCTCTAATTTTCAGCTTTTTTAATTTTTATTTGGTTTGTTTTCACTTTGGAGATATGGAAGTGTATTTTCCATTAATTTGTATGGGGAATTGTGGATTATTTTCATGTTTGCAAAATTGAAAATTATATAAATTTTTACTCGTGTCTAGTCCATGATTTAAATTCTCGAGCCATCTCTGGACAAAAATGTATGAAGGGTCGCTTGAGATCTAATTATTATTGGTTCAGTATTACTACCCAGCGGTAATCATTCTACCCCTAAAACATAAATAAACCTGGTATCAAGAATAATCGGAGAGTGGTCTAACCAGAAAAAAAACGAGATACATAAACATTAAATGCTAACCCTGGTGCGAATAAACGGGATAGATAACAAATAATAATATAAAAGGGTCCTGAATAATATTATCCCGAACAAAATTCTGAAACAGACCCTTTTGGGACACACACAGCTGGTGCTTGCTCGCAAATTTCATTCATCGGGGTAAAATAAAGTATTTCTCGGAAATGGTTGAACATGAAAAGCACATCTTTTCCCCGATTTCATTAAAAGTTTTTTTGAGAATTGTAAGTCCTTATAAGAATTGGGTCTATTCAGATTTAATTTATTCTTTATCCTTTTTTTATACAATAAATTCGTATAAATCGATCAAGGAAATGTTTAAGTGGAAGATGAAAGAAGCGGATTTAAGGATTTTACAGAAATTTTGGTGGGGATTAAAGGCGGTTTTAGCGAAAGGAATTTTTTATTTAAAGCTCTTTTTAAAATAATATTAAAAGTAAAGTAATTTCATAATAGTTTCCCTAAAGTACTTTTACCAAAGTGTATTTGATTTACATAATAGTTTCCCTAATTATTACCAAAGTGTGTTTGATTTACATTTTATTGGAACCCTATATAGAAGAATATCATTATATTCATAGTGCAATAATATTTGGTTAATATATTTAATTTTTTAACTATACTCTGTTTTTAAACTAAGAGGAGCGATTTGAAAAGTCCTATTTACACAGGGAAAAATAACTAAAAAGTAACTAGATATCATTTTAGCGGTAAATTTGAATTTGTCTTGTATCATTTCAAGAAAAACATTTCAAAACTTTGTTATTGAAGTCAACGTTTTAGATAACCAACGAATAAAGATGATACTAAATTGTGCTCATTCCGTTTTTGATTTATAATTATTGTACTTTTAATTTTTCGTTACTCCGTCTCATATCGCAGCTCGCACCTGTATGATGCGAAGAGAAATCACCCAAGCCAAGCAGCGAATACATGTCAGTAAAATGAGTAAAATGTCGCCTAACAAAATACAAAACATTTGTTTACATTTTGAGTTTAACATGGAGTTTTAATTCGATATTTTATTCATTGTTTTATAAGTAACTGTAATTAGAAAATTATATACATTTTATAATAACAGAAAAAAAAAGGAAATACATAGTGGGTATTTCAATTTGATGGAAAAATTAGATAAATAGGAATGCCAGTTCTATTTGTTGAAATGATTTAAGCACCTATTATTACCTACCTACCTACTCACAAAATATATTTAGGAGGAACTGTAGTTAAAGAAGAGCTTATTAAAAATTCAGAATTTTGGCAAAAAATAATGTTTATTTTTATATTTCTTTATAGGTATAGTTTTATTATTTTATTTGTAATATTTTTTCTCAAAATTAAACTACAAGATTATCATCAGTTGTTGTATGGATTTCTTAATTAATAAAGGTTCTTTCTTCAGGTAAAATATAGCAAAGTTCTGAAGTATATTATAGGATATGTTTGCAGACAAGTGTTTCGAAATCAAAAAAATCAAATGGACAAGGATCATACCTATACGAATTTTGTCCCCACTAACAAGATGTTATATTCAACAGTGGAAAGTGTAAACTTGTTGGCAACAGATCATTAAATATATGTGGAAGTCTAAGAAAGTGTAATGGTACCAGATTTTATAATAATAACAATAATAATAATAATAATGTTTTTTTATCATTCTCCTGTTTTTTTGTAGATAATTGTTGCAATAAATTCCACATTGTGTATCAGTCGTCTTTGGTCTTCTCGAAAACATTTTTTTATACAATATAAAGCAGATAGTATATTTTTTTGAGACATCCTTTAAGTCTTTTGAATATTAAATGTTTATTTGCAGGTAAGATAATATCTATCTTAATTTTGTATGATCATTTATAGTATAGATAAATAAATAAAAATGATTAAAAAGGTGATTCGTAACTTTGTGTCAGCAAAAGGATTTCCTACAGGCAATTTAATATATTTTTTTTATAAACAAATAATAGGTCTTTAGTTTGATTGCTAGATTATATTTTTATTAATTCAGCAGTACATATTATGTTCCCGAATAAAATTCCATCTTCTGGTGCAGTCACAGCTTTTTAAAATTTAAAAAAACATTTAGGGACATAACAAACACTTTAAAATGATCATGGACAAAACCCATCTATTTATTTGTGATAGTGTGTAGGTACGAGTGGCGGTTAAATAGCTTACAACTAGTTGATTAAATTAAAATAAATGTTTGACAAATCTTTTGCACATTCACAGATTTAATATGTGTCAGTGTAGTTATAATCTTTGCAGTCTATTTTATAAACTACATTTAGTTGATTTGTTTTCTTGAGTTTGGGTTTAAAATTTAAAAATAACGTTTTTGTTGTATCCTTTCGTTTATGAGCCATTTTTACATTATATCTAGGGAACATTGACACTTGTTTGGAAAGTCCTTTTACATACATATAACAATTTAATGTTTAAAAGGGGTGCCGAAACAAATGTTACAGTGATAACACTTTATGATTTTGACTATTTAAGTACCAAGCTATTTATTTAAAATAAAAAAAGTTATTTTTTTTTAGGTTTAATATTGACATTTTTAAGGCCACAAAAACGGAATAAACACCACAAATTATGGACATATTCAAACGGGAATAGCACTTTTAAATATATCCAAAATATTTTGTAGTTTTAAATGATAATTAGCAATTTTGTAAATGGTTAATTTTTAAATAAATAAAATTTGTTTGACAATTTAGTTACATTTACATTTTGATTAAAAATTCATCACTATTTAGTTAAAAAAAAAAATCAGAAGTAGAACACCCAAAAAGCAATGTTGACCAATTTATAATATTGCGGAAAAAATGCTACCACATATTCCTAAGACTTAAATATAACGATTTAACTCAACTTACATCAGTACAAAAGTGGATGATTTCGTAAATACAGAGTGTTAAAAGTTCAATTTAGTTTTTCATGAATATTTTTTTTAATAATTGGTGTATTTTCAAAATGTTTGGCTTGGAGAGGTTGCCGAATTAGGTGTAAAAGTTGATATTGCTTTATATTTAAATAAATTTAATATTTTTAGTTTGTAACTACAAAAATTTAAAGCTGCTCTCATTTTTATTGTAAAATTTAAAGGAAGTCCTTTTATAAATCAAGATATCTCAAAAACAGCTGCTCAATTCTACTCTTACCACTTATACCTTGCAGAACAAGAATTTTTATTTAAAAGTTAAATACAGAGTGGCTTAAAAAGTAATTATTTTAAATGTGTGTAAGGTAGCACCCTTTAAATTTTACAATAAAAATGACAGCAGTTTTAATTTTTGTATTCTACACTGTAGTTTTGTATTTTTTTTAAATATAAGTTAGAAAAACAACATATGAATAGTAGTATCTTTATTTTGTAAATTTGCTATATTTTAATTATTATTAATAAAGTTGAAAAAAAAAACAGGAAAATGCATAAGAAGTGCCTATACAACCTTCAGAATTAGCATGTATAATATTAAAGCATCTTCACTTTCTTGTAAGGCTTTTCAGACCGGTGGATAAACCTTACTATGACCTTCATCTAAGTAAAAGCTTGGCATGTATTCTTTTCTACATTGTTTGATGGATTTTAAATCTACAGATATAGCATTCTATCAATACACTTTGACAATTTCTTTTCAAATATCTAAAAAAATATACATAATAAATAAACAGTACATTTGACTGTTCAAAGTTACAACTTACTTATGTTATGTCTCAAGAAAGTATATAAAGATGAATAATATATTTGTGGCAAATCAAAATGTTTCAATTTTCGCAAAATTTTATTCAATCTAGATAATTCATTTTGAAAAAAAAAAAAATCTTGTACTATCTTCGAATAGCATTTAGAACCTCTCATCAAATGTTTTTAGAAGTCCTTGTCTTCCATAAATAATTTTTGGACTAGATATTGTTCCATTATTGCAGTATTATTTCAATAATCGGTAAGTAGTTGACTTTGCAATAACTGTAAGAAAAATGTTGAGTAATATTATTTTTAATTTGAAAGTAATGAGTAAAACTTACCGGTGGCTTGAGAAATTTTGGATATAACATCAACAATTTTGGTTTTTGTATTATTATCCAATACCTGTTTGTACTTATTTATTATTTAATGCTTTTCTGAGAGACCTGAATGGCCTAAACTCATTCGTTTTCTTTGTTTTGATGGACTGCTATAATAGAATTCGATGTAGAAGGACCCATAATTGTAGAAATTCAATACAATTGCTTACTAAAGTTTTGTAAAGAACTGTTATTAAAGAAATAAAATAAAAACTAAGTAATAATGATGAAACATCAAAGCAATAACAAAACTTAAAATTAAAAATGTCAGAATAGAACTGTCAACAATAACAATTATCAGCTAAAAAGTAATGTGTGAAACTGACTGTAATCTGACCAATCAGCAGTCTACAGAATTGTCAACTTAACTTCAAATCGCTCCTCTTAGTTTAAAAACAGAGTATAGTAGGAGTGAATTTTAAAGTCTCACTAACATTCAAAAAGTTACGATATATAATTTAAAAGCAACAAATTTGAATCTGACTTTATTATCATTTGAAGAGGTTAGAAAGGGTAGAAGTAACATAGAAAACATTTGCCACTCCACGAATTTTGCTAAAACCTGTAATGAGGTCCGGGTAATTCATAAGACAGTATTCAAAATAAAAGTATTTATTCTCTCTATTAAAATAACAATATAAAATATATGTCAACAGCCACGGCCTTTCGTTGAGTATCAAACAGCTGGCACCCTATTGTCAAACTCAGGAGAGTGCTCTTATACTTACTGATCCATCACTAGTGTTGCTAGATGACCAAATTCAAATTGTACCACGGTGTAGAATATTATTGTTTTTTTCATGATTTTATCGTAAAAACTGACCTTACTATTGTGACGTTTTCGAAGGCTGGTTAATTTAAGAGCTTATGGAGTTAAGGTTGGGGTAATTTGATAATAATTTTATTGAATAAACACACACACACACACACACACACAAACACACACACACACACAAACACACACACACACACACACACACATACACACACACACACACACACACACACACATACACATACACATACACACACACACACACACACACACACACACACATACACATACATACACACACATACACACACACACACACACACACACACACACACACACACACACACACACAGACATCATCGCAAGTATACAGATAAGAAAGTAAAAAATACTCCTGAGTAAAATTTATATTTTTTGACAAACTTTGCATACGGCTTAAAAAAATTGATATCTGATGGTTGAATTTTAAGTTTTGGACCATGCAAACTTTTAATCAAGAATAAAAATTTTCACAAAATTAATAATAAAAAAGTTTTTTATATTTAAACGTATTTGTTAGATATATCAATAATTTTATTGCACAAATTGATAACCGAAACAAAAAATGTAATATTTCAACTATTATTTGGATATTGAGGCAAATATACCTACCTACCTATTTACTTATATTATGCAGTGCCACTTACAGATTCTTACGATAAGTATGTACCAACGACCCTAATATTTAATTTCCCATAAACGAGAAAACCTTGCTATAGAATTGGTAGATTACCTAACAATATTTTCTACAAATACGCGGTGTTGACAGTTCTTTCTACCAGACCAACTTAACTGAGATCATAAAATAAAAGTACGTGTATATTATTTTTCCTAATGACTTTTGCGATATAATTGACAAAATGTGAATGGTAAAGAGTGTAGCTACATCTACGTAAGAAGGGATTAACTAAAATTTAAATCATGTTATCAAAAACCGGAAGTGCTGTGACGTCCTTAAAATTACTTCTTTAATTTCTGGACTTCTTACAGTCGGATGGGCTTTTTTTAATTGATAACATGGCTTTAAAGTACCTGTTTCAGTCAACCGTTTATGTACGTTTGCAAATTTTCGCCTACCTGGAATGACTTTATTAGGAAAGCGCTCTTGATATAATCGCCTAGTTTCCGGAGATATACCATCAGCCAAACCATACGTGTAATGCATGTCTGCTAATTCCCCATTAGTAAACTCAATCATTCCTTTTTAAAATAACAATGCTTAGATATTTTAAACTTCCTGTATTGAAATATTGATTAGTGTTATTGTCCCTAAAATACAGAGAATACAAAAACTGTATTAAGTTTATTTTCATAAATCTTTAAGCCTAATTACATTAATATATGTACTGTCTAATAAACAAAAACATTTTCTATTTCAGGTAAGCTAAGGCAACGACTCAAACATTATTTAAGCTATCATCAGCTGGTAAGTGATAACTCAAGAACGTTTATTTTCCTTTAGCTGAATTAAAAAAAAAATGTTTATTTTATTTTTAACACTTTTGTATCGTTTAGTTTTAATAAATATTTTACAATTCTTAACAGTTTCAGCCGTTTTAAATTAATAAAATAGAGAAAGAATGTGAATTAACTTTCTGAATGCTATTCCAATTATTGAAGCCATGCTGAGATATTTTTAATTTGCGTTTAAAATGTCCTTTTCATTAGGGTTTTAATCACATATCTGTCGGAACCAAATAGGTGATGTTTTGTTTTGCTACTTGTGTATAGTTTTTCTGTATTTGTTTTTGCTTCAACTTTCCGGAGAATTTTCATTCGTATGAAATTTATTCAGTTAAATTAAAGTGCTTGTTGTAAAAACATGCTAAGCCACACTTTTTAAAATAAATGCATTTTTACTTCACAGTAATAAAAAAAAGGTTACAAAAGCCATAAACAAATGTAAATATTCAAAAAATACCATCATTAGCCGATAAATCAAGTTGTTGCATTTTATTAAAGTTTTAGTAGTTTTAGAAGTTTATTTTAACCTTTGAAGATATGTATCCTTAATAAACTAACAATGTGGCTTGTCATGTTACTACAATAAGCACTTCAATTATTCTTACAGCATCCTTAAAATGATTTCATACTTAACAGGTAATTAAGTAGAATAAAATAAATTAACTGCTTTTAAATTTTATGCAGTAAAATATAAATCGAACAAGTGAAAACTAAATTTAATAATTGGGTTCTTCATTAAGCTGTCGACGAATTTATTTTAAAAATTACTTGGGTGATTCTCCCGAAATTTTCATTTTCATCGTACTTGGTTCTTTTTTTCATTAGGTACAACAGATGCGAAACCCGGCTATGACCTTGGACCTTTAAATGGGTATGACAGGTGTTGCCAATTTTAATTATTTTCAATTAGGCTTACTAAATATGACTTTTTTCTAAACATGCGTTTTGGTAATTAATGTATAGTAGCAGCACTAGTATGTTAAAAAAGTTGTCGATAGGAGTTTCATTTTTAAATATTTTTAAAGAAAAAGCGGGCTTTGTTAGACATAAAATCAAGTTAAAGACCTCCGTTTTCTCTTTAATGTGTTGAAATAAATGTATTGGCAATTAATGGCCTATTGATGGAAAGTTAACGGGAAATTGCAGGCCTTTCATCATATTAATACCGACTGCTAATAAAGGCCATGTGCCAGATACAATTCGATAGTGCCTCTTTGACCAGCAGTACTGTTTGAAGTATAAATATAAAACCGAATGCATTCCAATATACCTAGAATATTGTAGACATTTTATTTAATTGAGCTATAAAATATATAATAAAGATAAAATGTCTTCTAAAAAATGTATTTTCATAAAATATTCTAAATTAATACCATGTATGAGCAAGAAATTACAATGGATAGTGAGACTGAGTACCATCAATCCCAAACTGGCCTCATGTCCACTCGTTGAGTATGTAGCAAGTGATCATCGGTGTCTCCATCTATGAACGCGGAACGGAGCCCTCCTGGACTGTTGGAGGGTTGGGTCTGCGGCAGTTAAAAGCCTTTTGACTTTCACCTGGCTCTCACCCATTCATCAACCAACACAATGCTGGGCCACTATTAAAAGGACAAAATTAGCCTTTTATTTGTTAATCCTCGCATTCATTTTTGTTTCAATTACAGCAAAAGGCCAGCAATATCCCGGCAATTCATTGTTTGCTGGGATACAATATAAACTCATCACTAACAAGTATACCAATACAACTTTTGTAAATAATTGAGGTTTGAGTACTTATTGCATACAGCCCTATTAACAGGAAATTACAATATTGAACAAATAGTTTGGTAGGTTGATACTTCTGAACTGTAAAGTATAATTGGAAGAAAATGCAAAATAGAACATTTATTCATGAATATTCATTAAATTTGGTTTTAGTTTTATATTTATCAAATTCTTCATGAATTAATTAATTAATGAAGAATTAGATCTAAAGCACTCATTAACACATTACTTAAAATACATACCTTTCTATTTTTATCAGGTAAAATATTCGAAGACGAATAAATAAATAAATTTAAAAAATAGTCATTAGAAAAATGTTGACAAGTGTGTTTAAATCCGTGAACTGTATTAACCTTCACCTGGCATGCTCATCCTGAGTAACATACCTGGACTTGTGGGGTACGTACGAACCCCAGTGATAAAAATCTTTGTAAAAATTGAAATATTGATTATTTTGTCTCAAAAAAAATCAGAGATCCTCTTTAGATACCACTTTAAACTGTAAAATAGTTCGAGTTGAAAAAAGATCAACGTTCATAAAAAATCCGGAAATTTTAAAAGCTTGAAAAAATGCGTTTTTTATAAAAAAAAATCATAACTTTTTTGTTTTTCGATAAAAAGGGCTGAAATTTTAGCTGTCTTCTTCTGTTACATCACTATAAAAGAATAATAATTGTTTTCATGGATCTTTAAAAAGTATTTATTTTGATAGCGCTATCCCTCTGGCCTAGGTATAAAAGTATATCCCTTGACTACCGATAGATGTCGTTACGAGTTTCGATTTCGAAGATTTAGATATCGAAAATCGACGAGAAAGAGCGTGGGATATGTACGTACCCCACGAGGCCAGGTGAAGGTTAAACAAATTAAATTATTTCCAAGTGTGGGACAAGGTAAGTAATTTTCTATATTTTTTAAAAACTGCAATATTCCAACTGATAAATGTACTGATAAAAACATTCGGTTGGTGTTTTTAAACTTCCAAATAATGATTTGATATCATAAACGAAAGTTGCAGTAGAAAAATGTTCATACATTTACAGCTATGAATTCGAAGACATTTTATAAGTGCCCTAGATGCCACCACGACGTATATTCTTCGGTTCACTCATGATTTATCTACAGAAGAAGACTAGACACAAATACACAATATTTTTGTCCAAAAATGCACACAACGCAAAGCGTCACGACCGGTCCTGATTGTCCTGAATGACACAGAAATGTCATCTCACTTACATCATCCTAAGCAAGGTTGTGACATAAAAAAATAAAATTTCACGAGTTTTTTAAAGTGTCATTGATTGACATTGATAAATATTAACTATAAACCTTTAAATGGTTCTGTATTATTTTTGTTTAGCGGATTTTAATTATATGTTATTTGTATGTAACGTCTGGGGTAAGCACATACTAAAAAATCGAAGTATGTGGGGGTAACTAAAAAATGTATGTACATTTTCATTTGACTTAAATTCCAATGTCACATTAAATCAGAAAACTTAGGAGCATCGGCAACTTCGCATAATGAAATAACTTTTGCCTTCGGAACTACGCGAGTGGAAACGAAATGCTACGAGGGACTTTTAAATGGGTATGGCCATTTATCTCCCTCTTAATTTTGATGTTCTTTGTCAACTTTCGCATCTTGTAGTTTTGTTTATTTTTTTGTTATTATTAATTCACCTTACAATATCTTTATTGGTAATATAAATGCAAGGTTAAAATAAATATTTTATGTGATCAAAAAAAAAATGTCTTTTAGCAATCGTCATTCCTCTGGCATGTAACCACCATAGTAGGTAATGTTTCAAGACAAATAAAATACATTTTTGGTGGTAGCTGTGCATTAATTTATTATTTTTGTACTTTAAATTAATTTAGTTTTATCTTTGAAGAGCACTAAAAGATTTTTTTATGTGCCGTACAAGAAAAAAAAAGTTTTTCTCTGTAACCAGCCTTGACCATCATTACTTTGGGTGTCTATAAATGTTTTTAATTTGAACGATAGGTGGCGCGACTCTCATTCCGGTAGCAGCAGGCTTGATTGCTTAGTTTTTCTCCACATGGTCAGTCATTTTTTGTCTTTTGGTGGATCCGCATTTAATGTGTGTTTAAAATTATTTCGAGAACAGTGTTGTATCACAAAATGTGCAGCCATTCCTCTGGTAAGAAAATTTTGCATATTAATATTATTGTAAACAAATTATATGTTTATTTCATTTTACTAACTTCGAAATTTAGAAATAAATAACATTTTTACTTTAATGGTGAAAAATGTGAAAAAATGTGATTTCTCTGGCATCATTTCTCTGTATTTTCATTACCCAGAGGAATGACCAATGACCCAGAGGAATGATATAAAATGTATATTCCACCATTTAAGTGTTTAAAAATATTAGATATAGGGGAAAATAAAGCACAAAAATAGTTTTTTACAATAAAACAAATCATCTACCGTTTCGATAACCAACACATGTAAAGTTAGGTTATGTCATCGAATTAAAGACATAAATCTTTTATCAAATGCAAAATTTGATTATATTTCCAGGACTTGATTTGAAACGTATTGCACCCGATCGGATGAATTCGATATACATGTAGTCATTGACTTATTGTTTCAGAACAAGATGCCACTGTCTAGAGGGGAAATATTAAGGAGAAAAAGAGAAGCAGAAAAAAAAAAGATACGATAGACTAAAGAATGATCCAGATAACTATTAGTTAAAACAGAAAGAAAGAAATCAGTATTTGACGAAAAAAGCAAATAAAACTGTAAAACCCTGTTACGTGAAATTAATTTTTAATTAATTTTAAATTTATTTTTAACAACTTCTCCATAACCCCTCGTAATACACAACATATGACCACTGCTCTGCCATTATCGATTTTTACACAAAGCACCGTTTGCGCATGAAATCTAGTTTCTTTGGGCATCCACGTCGTCACAAAACCGATTCGCTTAGAATCAATCGCTCTTTCTGATGTCTCGAGTTTAATGTTTTCCTTAATTCTTTAATTCTATATTTGTGTTTATTAAGTGTGAACGTTGGGATAATTGTCAGGTAAATGTTTTTCTTTTATTCCCATTTTGCTGGATTTCATTACAAAACCGAAGCATGTGCTTTTTTTTATTACCACCATGCTGGAAAAAGCCGGTTTCTATATTTTATTTCATTTTATATAGATTATAGCTACCCTAACTAATAATATTTTTTTAGCTTTCCTATATATATATTGTTATAAAACACTCTGCACAAAAAGCTTTATTTTATAATAATAATAATAATCATAATAATATTAATATGTGAAAAATCTGTTAATTTGCCAAAGATATGAGTAAATAGTAAAATAACACCCTATATAACAAGTTTTAGTTAAAAAGAAATGTCAAAGATGAATGACAAATTAATTAGAAATTTTCGATTTGGTGTCAGATACAAATTTGAGAAACCTTGTCAGTCAGATTTAATTTATTCTCTAAAATATTATATTAAGTAAGCAAATTTCATAGGATTTTGTATATGGTAGTACCAATCATGAGTATAGGTCTCATTTTATAAATTTGTGCGGAGCTAAACAGAAATGTGGTTCAGTACCTTGTGGCAGCAGTAGCAGAGCATCGATTTTCAGTATGCAAATATTAGCATACTCATTGGACTGAAGTTTTCCGACTGTGAGTACTTTTTAATATTTGTGAAAACGGAACAACTGCTTGAACTGTTACAGAACAAAGTAGTAAAATAATTTCGAAATTTGTATAGATTAATTTAATTTAAATTTGAAAAGTATAGAACTGTAAATACTAGTACGGTATTTTTTCTGTATTTAATTTTTAGATTATATTTTTTCTCATAAGGTGTGAATGTGAGGTATGAAAGGATAGTAGTTATTATAAATTAGTAGATATAGAGGTAAGCAATTTTGAAACTGTTTCTAATGTTACATTGTGTTTGACAAATAAAAATATATTTGAAAGATTTGATTTAAAAAAAAATTGTCAATTTGTTTACTTAATTATACAGGAAGGTCCTATTTTTCTTTTTAATAGTGAGTTGGTAAAATTAAATATTTCTAAATTTATTTTTAATTTATTGGTTAATTTACATGAACCACATGAACCACCCCTGGGAGCAAGACAATCCGCTCTAATGATGTAACATAAGGGCTAGCCAAGGTAAATAATAATAAAGTAGTTTTTTTTTTTTTTTTTTTAAACTGTAGTGTTATTAAAAACAAACTATAACATTACAATTTGGCGCCCAACGTGGGGCAGTAAAATTAAACAGTGGCGTACAGATAAAAAAAAAAGTGTCCTGTAAATATTAAAGTTGTGTTTTAATTTATACAAAGTATCAAGTGTTTGATAGCTAGGTTGTGATTGTGTTTTTCCAAAGAAGTGATTTTAATTAGTATTTAGTGTTAAAGTAAATAGAAAAATGGAAGAAGAAAAGGGTAAGAAATTAGGCGAATTAAGAGTAATCGAATTAAAGGTGCAATTAGAAAAAAGAGGCCAGGAAGCAATAGGACTGAAGAAAGAATTAATGGAAAAACTGTATGATATATTAATTGAAGAAGGACAAGACCCTGAAAAGTATTTATTTACTGAACAAGTGAAACATGATGGGAAAACAGATATGTCAGAGGAAGAGGAAGTGACAGAAATTGAGAAACAATTAAAAAATAATGAATTTCAAGATACATCAGATATACCAGAAAAAAAAAAAGAAGTGCAAGAGAGAAAAGAGAAAGAAGATAACAATGAAATAATTAAAATGTTAAGAATAATGGAAGAAGAAAGAAAACAAGAAATAAAAAAAAATGCAAGAAGAAAGAAAACAAGATATGAAAAAAATACAAGATATTGGGAAAGAAATTAAAAAGGAATTTAAAGACGGAATAGAACGAATGGAAAAGAAGTTTGAAGAGATGGAAAGGAAACAACAAAATATAGAACAGAAAGTGACAATACAAAATACAAAAATTGAACAGACAGAGAAGGAAATTAGAAGAGTTGACAAAAATGTAATAAATAACAGTAAAAATATCAATTCAATAGAAAAACGTATGGAACAAATGGTTCAAGACAATTGGAAAATAGCAGAAGAAGAGAATTTGAAGACAAGAAAACAGGCAGAACAAAATTTTAAAGAAATGAAAAAGGATATTCAAGTGAATGAGAAAGAAATTAAAAAGTTAGAAGAACATATTAAAGAAGGTTTTAAATTACACGAAGAAATAATTACAGCAGAGACAAATGATACAAAGTGGAAAATAAGAGAAATTGAAAAGAAATTAGTTCAAGACAAAGATGAATATAAAAAAGAAATGGAAAGTAATATAGGAAGAAATCAAATTATAATGACAACTGGTGGAATTGATAACATGATGAAGTTTGATGGTGATATTAACAAAATGCACCCGAAAGTAATGTTGCAGATGTTGAAAAATAAAGTTAAATTGATTCAGAATATTGACGAATTGAGGGAAACAATAAGAGCACAATTATCTGGACATGCATTATTGTGGTATTCAACCAAAGTAATGGAAATTAAGAATTTTGAAGAATTTAAAGAATTATTTTTAAGATATTTTTGGGGTGAAAATAATCAGTCTATTGTTCGTGAGAAACTTTATTTTGGGAAGTTTGATTATAATCGAAGTTATAATTTGAACCATTATGCTTTGCAGTTATATACATCGGCAACATTTTTAGACCCTCCCATGTTAGAGGAAGAAATCATAATGTACATTGCTCGGCATTACAAAGTTGAAGTTGCAGAAACAATTTCGTTGCAAAATATAAAAAACTTTGAGCAATTTTCTAGTTATTTAACGAGGATTGAGAGAAGTTTAAATAATAACAAAAGGAGTAATAATAATTATCAGAATAATTATCGTGATGGGAATCAAAATAATAGACAGTATCCTGTATATAGAAACAATAATAATTATTCCAACAATAATCAGAATAGTAGATTTAACAATAGAATGAATAACAATTATTATAATAATGGTCAACGAACTTACAATTCAAATAATAACAATAATATCTACAGAAACAATAATTCTCGAAATTATAATGATAATGAAAATTATGACAAACAAAATTACAATAGAAATGGAAACAATAGAGAAGATAGATATGAAAGAAGAGTGAATTTTCAAAGAAGAGCTAGTAGTTTAGACAGAGTACAAGAGGGAAATCATGAGCATATACATGAAAGTACAGATAATATGAGAAGGACCTCAATGGATGATGGCTCACAAAATGCATCAGAAAATCCAAATTTTTAAATATGCGCTCTGCAACTCATAACCTGAATATTTGTAGTTATGAGCACCCTAGAGAATTTATTATATTAGACGACGATTTTAAAAATGAATTTAAATGTAATCTAGTTGTTATTAAAGGAAATTTAATGGGGAATAAAACTAAAATTTTAATTGATTCTGGATCTGAAGTATCTTTAATAAATAATAAAATTATAGATAACAATTTTAAAATTAAAAGTAGTATAATTACAGTTCCAAAAATAAATTTGATTGGTGCAAATAGTAAAAAATTATATAATACTAGTAGAATGGTTAGTGTGAATTTGGATTTAAATGACAAACAGATCAATGTAGAGTTGTTAATTGTGCCTGATATTGTTACTGACATAGTATTGGGATCAGATATGCTAAATAAGTATAACTGTATTATTGATTATGAAAAAGAAAAATTTTATATAGATCAAATATGGATTGACTTTGAAAAGAAAGTAAATGAGGAAGTTGATGATAAAAGGGTATTAAGCTTGAGTTCAGAAAAAAAAGATGATATAAGAATAAATTGTGAAGAAGAGTATTATGAAAAAGTTAAAATGATTATTATGAAATATGAAAATTTAATAAATAAAGAGATGAGAGTTGCGGTGAATTATGAGCATAAGATAGAAGTAAAGGATATACATAATTTTAAAGTCAAAACATACCCGATCCCTTATAAATATAAGAATGAAGTGAATTCAGAAATACAGGAATTAATTAAAAAGGGCATAATTGAATACAGTGTAACACCATACATTAATCCGTTAGTCATTGTTAAGAAGAAAAGTGGAGAGATACGAATATGTCTAGATGCGCGAATGATAAATAAATTCACTACTCCACAATATGAAGCACCAATCAATATCGATGCTATATTAGGCAGAATTACAAATTCAACTATATTTTCTAAAATAGACCTTAAACATTCTTTTTGGCTAATTCCACTAGAAAAAAGTTGTCGTCAATATACTGGGTTTTCCATTGATGGTGTTGTATATCATTTCAATGTTGTTCCCTTTGGATTGCAGAGCGCTTGTTCATCATTAGTAAGAGTTCTTCATCAGTTGTTAAACAAATATGAACATTTTGTATTGCACTATATCGATGATATATTGATTTATTCGGATAATGTGTCAAAACATTTTGAACATTTAAATATTGTGCTGCAGGAACTTGATCAAGCAGGGCTAAAAATAAACATCAATAAATGTGAATTTATAAAGAAACAAGTATCATACTTAGGATATCTAATAAACGAAGAAGGAGTACAATTAGATCCGGATAGGATTAAAATTATAAAAGAATATCATAGGCCATATAATTTAAAAACTTTGAGAGGTTTTTTAGGTACCTTAAATTATTATAAAAAAATTATTCCAAATCTAAGCGAATTAGAAATTCCCTTGTTGGAGATGCTTAAAAAGGGAGTGAAATGGAAATGGACATCAGAAAGAGAGGAAGCATTCAAAATTATTAAGGATACATTTTCGGAAAACCTAAAAATCTATCATCCAAGATATGATATTCCATTTATACTGAAGACTGATGCATCCAAACAAAGATTTGCTGGTGTTTTGGTACAGAGATATGAGGACAAAGAAGTTCCAATATGTTTTGTGTCCCGCACAACCAAAATTCATGAAAGAAACTACAGCGTTAGTGAATTGGAATTGGCCAGTATTATCTATAGTATTACAAAATTACGCTTTTATTTATTAGGCAACGCATTTTCCATAGAAACCGACAATCAAGCATTGACATCTATTCTGAACAATAAGTTTGGCAATAGTCGAATACATAGATGGGCGCTGTTATTACAGGAATATAATTTCGATATTAAATATGTGCCAGGAAAGTTAAATTTAGTACCTGATGCCATTTCTCGAATGGAAGGAGAAAAAACAAATGATAAACGAGAAGCACAAATTGGTATAAACGTACTGTCAGATCAAACAGGAATATATTCATTACAAACTATCATAAAAGATCAACAAGACTTGACTGACAAAGAAAAACAGAAATCACTCGAAAAAGATAATATTTACTATAAAAAACTACATAACGAAGAATTATACGTAATCACAAATAAATTAACAAAAGAAATTTGTCAAGATATCCACTCACACTATGGACATATTGGTATAAGAAAAACGTGGCTATTATTTCGGGAAAACTATTACAGTAATAATGATATCAAAGTAATGAAGGAAATTGTAAGGAAATGTCAGGTATGCCAATTAACAAAAAGTAAAAATAGACACAATCAAAATCAACCGAAAACTATTATAGCTACAAGTCCATTAGAAATAATAGCTATGGATTTTTTAACTAATTTGACAACAAGTGTTAATGGCAATAAACACTTATTAGTTATTGTTGACATTTATACGAAGTATATCAAAGTCTACCCATGTAACCGAACAAATACTAAAATACTCAAATCACTAATGAAACAATATTTTGTTGACGTAGGTACACCTATAAAATGCATACTTGACAACGCAACATATTTCCAGAATGACAGATTTAAGAAATTTTTACAAGACAATAATATTGTACCCCATTTTACTAGTATTCGCCATCCTGCCTCTAATCCAGCAGAACGTTACATAAGGGAAATAATCAAGTATTTACGCATTCTAACCCATATGGATCATACTGCTTGGGATCAGCAAATTAATGACATCGAATGTTATTTAAACGAAGTTCCTAATACTCAAACTGAAGAAACTCCTATATTTCTGTTAAAAGGCATATATCCAACTAGAAAATGGGAACCATCGATATTTAAAAACAAAGAAGAAGTTATGGCTCAAGTAAATTCACGAATTCAAAAGAAAGCAGAAAAATATATCAGAAAACAAAATAAAAGAATTAACAAAAAAGTACAGTTTAAACAAGGGGAATTGGTATTGATAAAAGCTTTGAGAGTCGCAGATTATAAAAATAACAAATGTGCCAAACTACAATTGCCATATTCTGGACCATATGTGATTGTAAATGAAATGCCTGTAAATAGTTATTTACTCAAAGAAGTCAATAGCGGAAAAATCCGTGGGGTGTTTCATATCAATCAGATATACAAATATGAGGAATAGACTAAAAAAAAAAATCAATAATTATGAAATATTGCCTAAATAAATAATAATATTATTAACCAATGAATTATTTGTAAACAGTAATTTTGCAGAATTGTACATATGTAAATAATATTCTAGGAACTTGCAAATAATAGATTTATCATAAAAATTGTGTGTTAATAAAATTTTTCTATAACAAATTTTAATTAACACAAAATTTTGGGAAATTGTTATAAAACACTCTGCACAAAAAGCTTTATTTTATAATAATAATAATAATCATAATAATATTAATATGTGAAAAATCTGTTAATTTGCCAAAGATATGAGTAAATAGTAAAATAACACCCTATATAACAAGTTTTAGTTAAAAAGAAATGTCAAAGATGAATGACAAATTAATTAGAAATTTTCGATTTGGTGTCAGATACAAATTTGAGAAACCTTGTCAGTCAGATTTAATTTATTCTCTAAAATATTATATTAAGTAAGCAAATTTCATAGGATTTTGTATATGGTAGTACCAATCATGAGTATAGGTCTCATTTTATAAATTTGTGCGGAGCTAAACAGAAATGTGGTTCAGTACCTTGTGGCAGCAGTAGCAGAGCATCGATTTTCAGTATGCAAATATTAGCATACTCATTGGACTGAAGTTTTCCGACTGTGAGTACTTTTTAATATTTGTGAAAACGGAACAACTGCTTGAACTGTTACAGAACAAAGTAGTAAAATAATTTCGAAATTTGTATAGATTAATTTAATTTAAATTTGAAAAGTATAGAACTGTAAATACTAGTACGGTATTTTTTCTGTATTTAATTTTTAGATTATATTTTTTCTCATAAGGTGTGAATGTGAGGTATGAAAGGATAGTAGTTATTATAAATTAGTAGATATAGAGGTAAGCAATTTTGAAACTGTTTCTAATGTTACATTGTGTTTGACAAATAAAAATATATTTGAAAGATTTGATTTAAAAAAAAATTGTCAATTTGTTTACTTAATTATACAGGAAGGTCCTATTTTTCTTTTTAATAGTGAGTTGGTAAAATTAAATATTTCTAAATTTATTTTTAATTTATTGGTTAATTTACATGAACCACATGAACCACCCCTGGGAGCAAGACAATCCGCTCTAATGATGTAACATAAGGGCTAGCCAAGGTAAATAATAATAAAGTAGTTTTTTTTTTTTTTTTTTTAAACTGTAGTGTTATTAAAAACAAACTATAACATTACAATATATTAATATAAATGTGTTATCATTGCATTACTTTGATATATACGCGGGGAGGCAACTAAATAATTGAATTACAAGTCAGTCTGGAAATACAGTTTAAACGGAAATTTATGGCTCCTAACTTATTTTTGCCTTATAAATATTTTATGTTCTGTTCAGATGATGTAACTTTAATATTTGTCGTGATATTTTATATTTTGTTCAGATGACGTAACTTTAATATTTTTTGTGATCTTCTATATTCTGTTTAGACGATGTAACTTTAATATTCGTCCCGTTTATGCATACATCCGTTAGATTTCCAAACTGGCATGTATATGTACTTTTACACACGGTACTTAGGTTCTTTTATTTCTAAACCTGTAGTGGCTCCAAGTATCCAAGAAGAAGTACTGTCTCCAAGAAGAGTACTCTTACTTCCAGATATTGTCTCCAACAAGAAGAGGCTACTCTACCTCTAAGTACTGTCTTTACTGTCTCCAAGAAGAAGAGGCTACTCTACTCTACCTCCAAGTACTGTCTCCGAGAAGAGGCTACTTTACCTCCAAGTACTCAAGTAATGTCTCTAAGAAGAAGGTCTAAAACGTATTAAGAAGCTCCAAGCTCCTCCAGGAAGCTCCTAGTTGCCTCTAGCTATAAAAAGGGAAAGTACCGTACCTACGTACTAAAATATCACCATTTATCAGTATCTTCAGTAAATTTAAACAATCATTGATTCATTCAACTCACTAACTATTTAGTTGGTAGACTTATGTAAAATTAACCTCTTACTTTTTTTATTAAATGTATTAAATTTTCTCACTTTTTTTGATTTGCCAGAACCCATACAGATAACTTTAAGTACCAGAGAAGGACTCAATTAAACGGGACATTTAAAATCAGATAAGTTTTCCAAGTAACTGAAAAACTTGGTGACACTCAACTTTTTTTGTTGTCTTATTTTAATATCTTTCATTTTATCTTAAAGTAGGTCAAGTTACTCTAATTTTATTTGTCCTGGTCAATTTTTGAATCCACACATATCAGCAATTTGAGCTAAATTATTTATTAAATAATTAACAACATAGAAATCTAGAAAGAAGGTAACAACCCATCAAAGAATTAAGCAAGCGGGATCAGAGAATGATAAGAAAACGATGGCGAATTAATTCTACTAGGTATTGAGCGAAACAAAAGCAAGTTGAAAAATCTACCCACTTCATAAGAAAAAATACACCGCCAGACTCTGATGAATATAGAGACAATGTAAGAGAAGCACCCTCACAAACACCTCAAAGCATTTTAGGTAAACATCGAGAAATAGAAAAGCAAGAAGTCGAGAAACTTTGAAGAAAAATAAACTAATTGCAAATTTAAGAAAAAGCTAAACAAATATAAAGTGAGATATCACAGACTTAAAAAAGAAAAAATAAAAATAATAAAAAACGTACTTAATCATTATAAGATGACATTTCTCCATGGACTGGGGCAAATGAAATAATCCAAAACTTTGCGTACTCTGATCGAGACTCTAATGTTGTAAAAAAAGTTCTCTTTGCAGAAGGCATCAAGGATCAGGTGAAAATTAACTACAAAGAGTTTAAGTTTCATAACGAAAATTTAAAAAAAATAATTTCTGAAAGAGTGATAAAGAAGTATAAAATGACGAGTGATATAAGAAGTATTGTTGGAGGACGACTGAAAAAGACAGGAAATAGTTTTAGAAAAACATATTTTAGAACATAAGCAGAAAACAAACGCAATTTGGAGGTTTCTTGAATCTGGCATCAATAGCAGAATATGCCCGGGAAAAAAAAACTATTGTTCCAGAAAAGGACTAATTAAACGAAAAAATATCTAAATGATACAATGCGACATCTACACAAAAGTTTTTGGCGTGTCACCCAGAAATATCAGTCAGCTAAGTATTTTTTTTGCAAAAGTCGTCCCTTTTATATTGTTTTCAGACAAGTTTCTGCAAGGGATACTTGGGGCTGTGTTGTCTGCCTTAATATTTCTTTTCTTGTTTAGTCTTTCTTCCAAATTCACATAATTAGGGGAGGCCGGGGTACATTCGGACACGGGGCACATACGGACAGTTCAAATTTACCGCCTAAAAAAGTTGATACAGCGCGCTTACTCTCGTCAAACGTAGTTTCAGTGTTGTTGTCGCCGCTGTGAAATTTTGGTACAGTTGTCGCTACAAATTTGTTTTTTGGGCTAGCAGGTAAATATTTTCCACTTTACTTCGTAAGGTTTCATATATTGTATCGTTGATATTTGTTGAAATCTATTTAGTACATCGTCAACTAGTATTATTCGGACTGTCCGAATTTGCTCCGTTATAATTTTGAACTAGACTTTTAAATGTATTTTTTAACAGGGTGTATTTCTTTTTCGTCTAGGATGGTTCGCACTTACAAAAAGAAAACCGAAAGGATCAATATTTCAGAAGATGCAATACGAGCTGCAATATCTGATATAGTTGATAATGGAATATCTGTTAGACAGGCTTCTTCAGTACACAATATTAAAAAGTCGACAATCCATGATCGTTTAAAAATATTTCATAAAAAACAAAATAGGGATTTTGGCAATAATAGTGGAGAGGAAGATCAAGATCAAAGATCTAGTAAATATGCAGCAAGGAGTGTGTTCAACTCTCAAGAAGAAAGTGAAGTAAAAGATTATTTAATTCAGACTTCCAATCGGCATTTTGGGTTAACCTACAAGAACACTCGTACTTTAGCGTACGAATACGCATTCAAACTACAAAAGAAATATCCATCGTCCTGGGATAAAAACAAAATGGCCGGTGAAGATTGGATGGGTGGTTTTATGAAAAGACATCGTGATCTATCCCACCGAAAACCGGAAAATACCAGCCTGGCAAGATCTAGCGCTTTCAATCCAACTAACGTTAAACAGTTTTTTGACAATTATAGAAAAGTAATGGAAAAATACAAGTTCACGCCAGATAGAATCCTGAACTGTGATGAAACGGGAATAACAACTGTTTTACAAGCCCCAAAAGTAATTGCACAAAGTGGAAAGAAACAGGTTGGACAGATATCTTCTGGAGAGCGTGGCACCCTAGTAACATTTTTGGGGATTATAGCAGCATCGGGAATTTCGTTGCCTCCTGTTTATATATTTCCACGGGTACGGATGAAGGATGAGTATTTGTATGGTTCTCCTCCAGGCTCCGTGTGTTTTGGATCAAACACTGGGTGGATGACTGCTGAGATTTTTGTAAAGGTGTTGGAACATATTAAGAAGCATAAAGACTGTAATGTTGATAACTTAATATTACTGATAGTAGATAATCATGAGACTCATATTAGCCTTGCAGCTATTTTGTATTGTAGAGAAAACGGCATTAAATTACTGTCGTTCCCACCGCATTGTACTCACCAGATGCAACCCTTAGATGTAGGAATATATGGGCCTTTTAAATCAAGGTGCAAGTCATGGTTCAACGACTTTTTGAGCTCCAAACCTGGGACAACGATTAAAACAAACTACATTCCTCAACTTTCTTACGAACCATACATGTTATCATTTACTCCAATAAATATTGTAAAAGCATTTTCCAAAACAGGAATTTGGCCGGTGAATTCTCTGGTTTTTTCTGAAAATTATTACCTTCCAGCGTCGGTAACAGATAGACCTTTAAGCACACCTGCGATAATTCACGATCTAAATATATCTATGGAACCACAAGACCCCATAATTGACTTGCCAGATTCATCAAATAGTGACTTGCCAGGTCCATCAAATATTCAATCTAATGACATTGTCAATATCGTGACTAATATTGTTGAAGAGTTGGTGGAAAATGTATGCAATACACGAAAAAATAGTTCCGTTAATAATGAACAAGAAAACAAAAAGGTCCTGGTAACAGATATTCGCCCTCTTCCCAAGGCACCTCCAAGAAAAACAGTACGAAACGAAAACGAAGGAAGTAAATCCAACATCCAAAAATAAAAAAAATAAAAAGAAGAAATATCTAAACAAAATCAAAGATGAGGTAGGTATTGTCGTCTGATTCAGACATTCCGATTCGTCTGACGCAGACAATATGGACCTCGAGGGCGAAGTAACTGATGTTCCAGATTTACTGAATAATGAGACAATAATTCAGATCAACGATTATATTTTAGTCCAATTTCCTACAAAAAAAAACCATCAAGTACTATATCGGTAAAGTACTAGTAGCGGATCATGGCTCAGATGAATATGAGGTCAGCTTTTTAAGAAGAAAAGACAATTTAGGTTTTGTTTTTCCTGATATCCTCGATGTATCAATGGTATCTAGGAGTGATGTGATTTTGAAGCTTCCTGAACCTGTGAAATGCAGTACTTTAAGGTTAAATTCCATAGTAAGATTTGTAGTAAATTTAAATAACTATATTAACCTTCAATAAAGAGTTTTAGTTCATTCTAGCCTTTATTTTATTATCCTTACCATTAGTTAACACATCGTCCGAATGTACCCCCTGTATGTCCGATTGTGCCCCGGCATGGGGCACATTCGGACAATATGCCCATTTTTTTAAAACGCTTACAAAATAGTTAAATATTACATATTGATTTAATTAAAAATTAACATCGTATATCTAATAAGGCGAACTTCGGTATAGTGCTAAAAGTCAGCCACTAACTTTTATTGTTAATGAAACAAATGCATTTCCCCAAAATCGTCCGAATGTGCCCCGGGCTCCCCTATGACAAGAGATTTAAATTCAGTTATCTCATCTTTTTGTTGTATTGAAAAATCTGAAAAATGCTTATTAGGAGAATGCAGAAACTTTATCTCATCGAAAATATCATACAATGAGTATGACCCTTTCCATTAAAGCTTTTATGTAAAGTAAGTCTCTTAAAAAAGCACGTATACAGACAAAAAATCACAGAAAGAAAAATCGGTCATCAAAACGTCCAAAGAAAAAAAAAATTGTTCAGTTTCTGATATGGTTTCTGAATTTGAAAAGAACATTAAAACATTTCTTAAACATAAAAGCAGGTCACTTCATCAGTACAAAATACTTAAAAAACTTAAAGATACTCTTAAATTCAACAAAGCAGCTATTAATATGACCTTTAGTGAAAACTACAATATAAAGTATGCTAAGGAGGTGAAGCATTCCATTTTGGAGATTCACGGAAGCAAATATCTCTACATACCGTAGTTGTGTATACTAAACAAAATGATAATATAAAGACAGAGTGTTTTTGTACATTATCAGAATCACTTCTTCACAATGTTCCTGCCATTTGGGCACATCTAATTCCTATAATAAAATACCTTAATAATGTCTATTCTGTGGATGTTCTTCATTTTATCAGCGATAGCCCGGCAATGCAATACCGCAACAAAACAATGTTTTATTTTCTAGTTAGTGAATATCAGAAATTACATCTAAAGATCAAGAACTTTGTTACGGTTCAAAATTCATATGAATGTACTGGGATGCTTTTGCCACAAAAATAATACATATAGTATTGACATTTAACTTTTAGTTTACTTTAATTTATTATTTAAGTATAATAGGAATAAAATCTATTAAAATATCACTCCGTATACTCCGTTTTGGGTAGAAGTTTAATAGGAGATCCATTTCTCATGTTCTGTGAGTTAACTAGTATGAAAAGATACCTTTTATAAGTCCATTGTCAAATTGGAAATTGTAGAAGTTTAACCTTTTATCAAGTATTTCTTTCTTGTTTCGAAGATTTGTTCTGGTCCTCTGTATATATGTTTTCCATTGTTTTTCTTAATTAGTTTGTAGTTAAGTTCTAGGAGCCTAAAAGGGACAAAGAAATGTTTTGAATTCTATAAATGGTTTTAGGGGTTCATTTTCTTTGTTTATTTACATTAATTATGACATTATGTCATTCAAATTTATTCAGGTAATTGTCTAATTCTGTTCAGTTCCGTTATACAAGCTTCACCGTTATTGGTCACCTCTAAGACATTTAATTTGTAAATGCCGTTGCACCCTTAATCAAGATATTAATTTTAGATTGTTATATTGTTTTTGTTTTGGAATATGACTTTTGTACTGGTTTGACATATGAGTTGTCAATCTTATATAAAAGAAAAAAACGTCTTTTTAATTCAACGAAATTTGAATATCAATCAATTCTAAACATAATTGGTCCTTCAGCCAAATAGTTGGTTAATCACATCGAAGATATCAATCGAAAACCGAAAAATAAGTACCTATATCATTGGACTGGAAATCATTTGAAGGGTATCGTATTTTGGGGCATATTATCATTTAAACTAATTGGAGTTAATGTGAGTCATAACAATTCTTTGTCTCTGATATTTGTGCATTTACAGTTAGTCGGTCCTTTATTATTTGCTAAAAAATAAACCATGAACGAGGAAACAAAACAAAGGTTAGCGGCCCTCAAAGCTGAGAGAGGTCACGTTAAGGCATATTTAACGAGATTTATTAAGTTTCTTGATAAATTTACTATAGATCAGATAGAACAATTACAACTTAGATATGAGAACATAATTTATAATCTTGAGCATTTTAATAAAGTACAACTTCAAATAGAATTAATTGATACAACTGAGGAAGGTTCAGATGAAAGTGAGCAACACGAAGAAAAGTTTTATCATGCAACAGCGCGGGCTAAAAAACTTCTTCAAAGTGATCAAAGTGCCATCGGAAATATCCAACACAATGCGCCTACGCCAATTTCTGATATGAGTTTAAATAAACCTAATATTAAATTACCAACAATGATTTTGCCTAATTTTAATGGGGATTATGAACACTGGGAACATTTTCGTGATATGTTCATAGCATTGGTGCATAGTGATGGGGCGATGGATAACGTTCGAAAGTTTTGTTACCTAAAAGGTGTTTTAACTGGTCCTGCAGCAAGAACGATTCAATCCATAAAAATTACTAACGATAATTATCTGCTTGCTTGGAAATTATTAAAATCCAAGTATGAAGATACCGAAATTGTAACTAGAAACCATGTTAAAGCACTAGTAGATAGAAAACCAATTCAAGACGCGAATAGGGAATTGCTTAGTTTTACAGATGATACACAAGTGCATATTAGATCTCTAGAGTCTCTAGGTGAACCTGTAGATTCATGGGATACTCTCTTAAATTATATCATATATCAAAAACTTGATTCTGCTACTCAAGATGAGTGGGAGGAATATTTAAACACAAAAAAAATTAAACATCCAAAAACGAACATGTTAATTGAGTTTTTACAAGAACGGTGTAATATGTTAAAAAAAAAGAACAAAAAGGTCGAATCAGTAAACCGTGAGAAAAATGATAAGTCTCATAAGTATGTGCAATTTAATAAACATAAGAATTTTAAAAATTATTCTCAAGAAAAAACATTGATGCACGTTAGTTTCCAAGGTGCAAATCGTAATATTTCTTGTGTTTTTTGTAATGATGCACATTATATCTATGCATGTGATAAGTTCAAATCATTACCAGTAGCGTCTCGTTATGAGAAAGCAAAGCAATTAAAACTTTGTCTTAATTGCTTACGTACAAATCATTTATTAAACGAATGCACATCGCAAGGCTGTAAACAATGTTCTAAGCGGCATAATACTCTTTTACATTTTGAGAATCAGTCACAATCGAGTCATCAGGTAACTATATCCGATGAAAAAGCTGAAAATTCGTTAGTATCTAGCACTGTAACGCGTTTATCTGAAAATTCAGATACAGTACCTAGTAATAGAGATCATTCAATTTCAAATCATTGTGCTAAACAAGAATCGCATATCTTGCTTGGTACTGCCTTAGTTTATATCCATGATAATTACAACAATTGGCATATTTGTCGTGCTTTAATTGACAGTGGATCTCAGCCCAATTTTATAACTAAAGATTTGTGTCAAAAACTGAACTTTCCAATATCAAAAACTAATGTTCCTATATTTGGAGTAGGAAAATCGAGCACAAGTAGTTTATCAAAAGTTTGTTCAAAAATAAAATCTTTATGCGATGATTTTTACGCTAATCTCACATTTTTCGTGTTGGAAAAAATAACGGAGGATTTGCCTATGGTAGTAGTTGAAAAATCAAAATTACAGATACCAACTAATATAACGCTTGCAGATTCTCACTTCGATAAACCTGATAAAATCGATTTACTTATAGGGGCTGAATTGTTTTATCGATTATTAAAAGCTGATCAAATTCAGCTAGGAATTGGCCTTCCTATACTACAAAACACGGTCCTAGGATGGATTGTTTCAGGTCCCATTCCTCTTAAGCTTTTGCCAAAAAAACCCTTAATTTGTAATGTATCAACTAACGAGTCACTTGAATCTCAGTTAGAACGGTTTTGGGAAATTGAAGAATGCTTAAAACAAAATCTTCTTTCAAATGAAGAAAAAGATTGTGAACAAATATTCACGCAAACTACAACACAAGATGAAACAGGTCGATTTGTAGTCAATCTACCAATACGGCAGAATGTAAACGAATTAGGTGAGTCCATTGAAAACGCGATTAAACGACTTCAGTCAATGGAGCGAAAATTTCAAAGAAACTTTACTTTTAGGCAGCATTACCTAGAATTTATGCATGAGTATGAAACTCTGGGGCATATGGAAAAAATTGATATAAATCGTGAAAACAGGCTGTCGCAAAATACGTTTTATTTGCCTCACCACGGTGTGTTGAATGAGAAAAGCACTACAACTAAACTTCGTGTCGTGTTTGACGGCTCTTGTAAATCCACCAGTGGCATTTCCTTAAATGATACACTAATGGTTGGCCCGGTAATTCAAAATGATTTGTTTTCAATCCTAGTTCGATTTCGTAAGCATATTTACGCCATTAATGCTGATATCGCCAAAATGTATCGACAAGTTGTTATTAACAAGGATCAACAAGATCTCCAGCGAATAGTATGGCGTACAGATGTCGACAAACCTATTGATCATTATAGATTAAAAACTGTTACTTACGGAACCTCATCTGCACCATGGTTAGCGATTCGCAGCTTAATGCAAGTAGCAATAAATGAAAAACAAAATTTTCCTGTAGAAAGCGAAATAATAGCGTCCGATTTCTATGTTGATGATTTGCTCACAGGGGCAAACACCATAGAAGAAGCGTGTTATCTTAAAAATAATTTATCATATTTGCTAAATAATTATGGGTTTGAGCTGAGAAAATGGGCAGCTAGCGACAAGCGAATATTGCAAAACACAGACATTAATTCTAAAAACAAATATTATATATCAGATAGTGAAACTAAATGTACTCTCGGACTTTGGTGGCAAACAAATAATGATTTGTTTGAGTTTAACATCGATGTTTCCGATTCCCCAACTGATTTGTTAACAAAACGTAGAATCTTATCATCGATAGCAAAAATTTTCGATCCCTTAGGTTTATTAGCACCTATTATAGTTAGAGCAAAAATGTTGCTTCAAAAGATGTGGCAATTGAAGGTAGGTTGGGATGAACCTGTCCCACCTGAACTTTCTAAGTCGTGGTTACATTTTAAATCACAATTACCGATGGTCCTTAACATAAATATTCCTAGATGTGTAGTAACACCTAGATTTGAAAGGATAGAAATGCATGGATTTTGTGATGCTTCGGTGTCAGCTTATGGCGCCTGCATTTATTTAAAATCGACTGGTGTTGATAAAACAGTAACTGTTCGATTATTGTGTTCCAAATCGCGTGTAGCGCCATTAAAATTTATAACTTTACCTCGTCTTGAACTATGTGGTGCTGTATTACTATGTAACTTGTATTCAAGGGTAGTAGATGCATTGAAAATAAAAATAGATTCATCATTTTTCTAGACAGATAGTAGTATCGTTCTTTCTTGGATAGCATCACCGCCTAGTACATGGAAACTTTTTGTAGCGAACCGTGTTTCCCAAATTCAATCTCAAACGATTTTGACTCAATGGTTTCATGTCCAATCAGTTGAAAACCCTGCAGATTTAGTTTCTAGAGGAACTGAGGCAGAACGGTTAAAATCGGATTCAATTTGGTGGATTGGTCCTAGTTGGCTTTCTTTAGATCAAGTTTTCTGGCCTAAAACTCATTTTAGTGTTAAAGAAGTTCCAGAAAAGCGTAAAATCAAAACGATAACTTTAAACGCAGTGTCAAATAAGTTAGATATTTTTGAAAGATTTTCTTCATTTTATCGATTACAGCGAATTACTGCTTTATGTTTTAGATTTTGTAACAATTGTAAAGTCATTAAAGAAAATCGCAAAGTTGACGAACTCTCTACAAATGAGTTAGACAAGTCACTGATTGCATTATTACGAATGGCTCAACATGAAAATTTTTCTTCCGAAATTGATTCGTTAACGAGAAAGAAAGCATTATCCAAAAAATCTAGATTGCCATCTCTTAATCCATTCCTTGACGAAGATGGATTATTACGCGTAGGTGGGCGAATAACAAAATCTCATTTAAATTATGATACAAAACATCAATATATTTTACCTATAAAACATAAAATCACAAACTTAATAATATTGAATGAGCATTATCGACAATTGCACGCAGGGGTACAATCTATTTTAGCTTCTTTGCGTCAAAAATTTTGGCTTATTGATGGTCGAACAGCAATCCGTAGTATTCTACGTAATTGTATCGTATGTTTTCGAGCTAAACCGAGCACTATCAGGTGCCAAATGGGTAACTTCCCAAAAGATCGGGTCACTCCAAGTAGACCATTTTTAATTTCAGGTGTCGATTATGCTGGTCCATTTTACATCAAGGATGGAAAGTTGCGTAATCGTGCTATCGTAAAGGCATATCTCTGTATATTTGTGTGTTTCAGCACTAAAGCGGTCCACCTAGAGGCAGTTAGCGATCTAACTAGTGCTTGATTTTTGAATTCTTTAAAACGCTTTGTATCCCGTCGCGGGCTTTGTAAAACTCTGTACTCTGATAATGGTACTAATTTTGTTGGTGCTCATAATGAGTTAACTCAAGTTGTACAATCAATCAATACATTTATCAAGGAACGAAAAATTTCGGATTTTTTCTTAATAAATAATATTGAATGGAAATTCATTCCTGCCCACTCACCTCATCATGGCGGTTTGTGGGAGGCGGCCGTTAAAAGTGCCAAATATCACGTTACACGGGTAGTAGGTAATTGTCATCTTACTTTCGAGAACTTGGCTACTGTATTTGCACAGATAGAAGCGATAATGAATTCTCGTCCCATTACTCCTATGTCAAATGATCCTCAAGACCTAGCCGCCCTAACACCGGGACATTTTCTTTTTGGAGAACCACTTTCTTCAATCCCTCAGGCAGACTATACCACTATCCCAACCAATAGACTCAAACATTATGAACATTTGCAACAAATTTCACAACACTTTTGGCAACGCTGGACCCGAGAATATTTATCCAACATGCAGCAACGCACCAAGTGGAAAGACAGATCCGTACCAACTCTTAATATCGACGATTTGGTAGTGCTTGTAGAAGAAAATACTCCATCCCAGTCCTGGCGATTAGGCCGCATAACAGAACTTCATCCAGGACCAGACGGTTTAACGAGAGTGGCTACAGTACGAACATCAACAGGTTTAGTGAAGCTTGCGGTTCAAAAAATGTGCTTATTACCCCTAGAAAACATTTCAACAAGCGAGTAAATAATTTTATATTGAAACTTATGGTTTCAAGGCCGGCGGCATGTTCAGTTCCGTTATACAAGCTTCACCGTTATTGGTCACCTCTAAGACATTTAATTTGTAAATGCTGTTGCACCCTCAAGGAATACGACTATAATCTTAATCAAGATATTAATTTTAGATTGTTATATTGTTTTTGTTTTGGAATATGACTTTTGTACTGGTTTGACATATGAGTTGTCAATCTTATATAAAAGAAAAAAACGTCTTTTTAATTCAACGAAATTTGAATATCAATCAATTCTAAACAAATTCATTACAAATAATTAAAACCCCAAATAATCTGGGTAATTTTGGAATTAGGTAGGTGATTGTGAGAAATTGGCTAATAATATTTTAAATTACCTGTCATATTTTATTATCATTTCCTGTGGAAGTCATTAATTTTGTCGGTGCATATCCTGCCTCCATTTTTTATTCTTTTAGTATCCCTTCATGGAACATGTGTTTTTGAAGATCTTTTTATAAGGATATAAGGTACTAGAAACGAAAAGACTGATTGAAAATTTATTTAGTATTACTATTTGCTGGTATACTTAATCTCACAAGAGGATTTTATTTTCAATTAAGCAAAAACTTACTTCTAAAAAGGCCACATTTCAACTCAGGTACAGTAATTTCTCAATTATCACTTATTTGTCCTTCCTTAATATAAGATTGTATATATAAAGTAGTATTTTGTATTTTAGGCCTTTTCTTTTCTGGCTATCGTAGTCATAGATAGTTTCATTTCATTTTTCTTGTTCGATTAATTTACATTGGAACAGTTACGTGTAATTCCGGACATCACATTAATTTGAGGTAGTCTCAAGGACAGCTATATTTGAGAACCTTACTGCTGGATAGTAGTAAACTATTGAGACACCATTTTCATCCCTTACTCACTGGAGTTACCTACAAACGAAGAAAAGGACGATATTTTAATTGGAGGTTAAGATAAGTAGACCTATTCATACCTTTGAATCCAATAGGCTGTTTTGCCAAGTAACCCTTCCAAAGAGGTCTTTGAATTCAACTCTTGCCTATGTAAGATAGTGTCAATTTCCAAGGTAGGAATTTTACTGATTATACTAGCTCAAGACTATCAGATAGAAGGTATTATCACACAAAATATCTCCACCCTCAGTGTTTGGGAATATTCTGAAAATTGTATATATTAATAACCTGTTTAACCTTTTAGTTTGTATATATTAAAATCATTTATTTTGTAAGCCATCCAGAATAGATATCTATTTTAAACGGTACGTAAGCTGTTTATTAAATTCAAAGGACTTACCTATACAACCGAATTATAGCTAGATATTAAATAAAACCTCAAGATTCTCCTTTAAATATCTGATAAACACGTTTTAATTACATACCATAACCCTTAAAATTATTCTTCTTTTTCATTTGCGGTGTACATAAGATAATTTACCCAGGTAATAATCGATTGTATCTCGGTACAATCGCCAAACGGTCTAAACCAAATCAGTCATTCAGCTAAATTCGAGGACAAAAGGAAAAATTACCTACGACCCTCTCTTTGACTGAGCAGTGAGAATTAATTTCCCCATTTATTGTTTTGCTCCGTAGGTCATAGCAACTTTACTTGGAACTTCTTGAAAGCTGGACTCGGTAAAGGGGCACCCGATAGCGTCGCTGGAATTACAAAAAGAACAGTAGACAGGTTGGTAGCACAAGGAACTGGTATTGTTGATTTAGAAACAATAATGGTTGGACTTTCCCATAACGTTAAAGGCATAACCTACTTCCATATTGAAAACAGTGATATTGATACTATTTCGCAGCGGTTAAATAACGTTTCAATGCAAACTTTTAAAAGGAAAATGAAGGTTCACCAAATAAGAAAAACTGGATGTACAAAAAGATATGGTCGTTAAGTTAAGCTTTTACGAACTTAGTTCGTTCTTAGAGTAATAACTATTGCCTTGGTTCGCTTAATTTTAAAAAAGTGAAGAATCGTCTAGTGATGTGGACATTCCATTAAAATTTTACTGTAAAGAAACGTCAAATGAAAATGTTGGGACAAGTACAAAAATAGATATCAAGAATTATGCCCCCAGAATAAACCCATTAGCGCCGTGCGTGGTTCTGTGGATACAGCAAATCCTTTACTTTCAACGTCACTCAAATATTAGCAAATTAGCAAATGAAAAGTTAGGGGGTGCAGATTCGGTCAGGTTCTAAGAAGAACCCTTAGTAACAAGTCTGAACGTGTTTCTTTGTTAAGTAGTCAGTTTAAGTGTTATTGTTGACAAATAAATATTGTTGATTTTAAATTCACGTAAAATCATGGACTTTGTATTAGAGTAAGTACTTTTTCTATATTACATGTTGGAGTTTGAGTTGATATTTTTTGATTGTTGCATTTTATATTATCTAAGCAATATAGTTATGTATATTTCAAAATATTGAGTTGATTACGATTTACAGAGTTCTTAGTTCATTCTTTGTGCAGCCATATTGCCAGGCTCTAAACATGATTCATAATGATGATATTAAAGGAGATATATTTGTAGAACCACCAGATATAAATGTTGAAACAGATGAGGACTTAGCGGATGAAGGCGTGGGAGAACTTGTTTCTATGTTATCAAAAAAGGTCCAGGAATGGACGGCTGAAAAAGAAATAATGATTGATCATTTAGTTGAAGAAAGTCGCCGATACGCATTTTTCTTGAATAGCCTGGATCCAAAAATAACTTCAGATGAGATACGATGTTTTCTTGGCATATTATTTATAAGCGGCATTTCTGGGATGGAGGTGACGATATAAGGAATACTGCCATATGTCAGACTATGAGAAGAGACAGGTTTCTTTAGATTTGTCGATTTCTTTACTGCATAGATAATACAAGAATAGACAACAATGATAAAGTTTGGAAAGTACGCCCAATTATGGAAATGATGAAAAAACGTTGTGCTGAAAATTTTGTACCACAACAACACTTATGATGAGAGCATGATAAGATATTATGGTAGGCACGGGTGCAAACAATTCATCCGGGACAAACCGATCCGTTTCGGATTTAAAATGTGGTGCCTCAATACCAGTGATGGGTACTTGGTAAACTTCGAGCTTTATTAAGGCAGGGGTCCTAAGTCAAATACGGCATATGAAAAAATGTTTGGCAAAGCAGCTAGCCCACTTATTGTTTTATTGGATAAAATTCAAGAGGCAAAAGTTAATTTGAAATAGCTTTACATGGATAATCTATTCTCTGGATCTGCTTTATTTTCCTTTTTAACATTTTGTGGATATTCCGCTATAGGCACGATTCGTGATAATCAATTACCAAAAGATTGTCCCATGACATCAAAAAAATTGTTCAAAAGATAAGATCGTGGGTATTTTGAAACAGCTCTAGAAAAAAAAATCTGATGTGTCCAACACATGACTTTCCTATCTAGTTAACCTATTGCAGCATCTCTAAAAATGTTTAGAGGATAAACTAAATATATACATTTTCCACATACATCTACCTCCAAACATATTTCTATAGTTATTCATTGAAAACGAAAATACTGAAAAATTTAAATTTAACACTTTTCCTCCAATTTTTCCATTACGGTCCATTTTAGAAAAGTCATTTAAAAACAAAAATTATAAAGACCGATATCGCAAACAACTTTTAGTTTAACAATTTTCTTAAAAAACAGAATTTTGCACATTTCAGGAAAATTTGACATAGAACAAAAATTATAGATAATAATATTGTAAGTAACTTTTATTTGAAGAATTTTCTTCCCCAAACGTAAATAACGAAAATATTCCATAAAATATAAAAATGACCACCAATAAAGTACTCCCCCCCCCGAATGTTTCGACTCTGTCCAAACCCTAATCAGTTCACCTCAGGTCGAAATAAAACTTAAGTTTAAAATTTAATGTTTTTTCCTTTATCCGTTTTTGAGTTTTCTTCAAAATTCGAAATTTACACATTTTCTCAAATATCTCGAATACGGTCCATTTTAGAGAAATTATGTATAAAATAAAAATTATAAAGAATTCTATTACAAACAACTTTTATTTGAACAATTTTTATAAAAAATTATTTTTTTTACATTTTGTCAAATTTCTCGAATACGGACCATTTTAGGAAAATTTTGCATCAAACAAAAATTATAGATAATTATATTAGAAGTAACTTTTATTTGAAGAATTTTCTTCTCCAAACGTAAATAACAGATATATTCCATAAAATATAAAAATGACCACCCATAAAGTACCCCCCCAGATGTTCTGACTCTGCCCAAAATCTAATCAGCTCATTGGACGATAGAACAAAGCTTAAGTTTAAAATTTGGTGTTTTTATGTGTATCGGTTCATGAGTTATGCGTTATACAGACACACACACACACACAGACACACAGACACACAGACACACACACACACACACACACACAGACATCATCGCGAAAATAGTCAAAACGGATTCAGGGGACCTCAAAACGTAAAAATCCGTCGAAAACTCGAGGTCGAAAAAAATCATGATTCCTATACTTTCCTTATATCTGTATACAGATAGGAAAGTAAAAATATGAGGAAAGTTAAAATTTAAATTTTTCGGTATTTTCGTTAGCAATAAATATCTATAAAAAAATGTTTTAGGTAAAATTTGTACGAAAAAGGTTAATCTTAGACTTTCAGAAAATAAGGGTTTTGTTATTTATACTTGCAGAAGCAAATTGTTTAAATAAAAATTATTTTTGATGTCATTCTCTATAATTCTTGTCCCATACATAATTTCTCTCAAATGACCCGTATTCAAGAAATATATCAAAAAGGGCTAAATTTAAATTAAAAAAATCAAATAAAAATTGTTTGCGATATCATTTTCCATAATTTTTGTTATATACATGATTTCTCTAAAATGGACCGTAATGAAAAAATTTAAGAAATGTGTAAAATTTTAATTTTTCAGTATTTTCGTACTGTCAAAAATCTAGTCAGTTCACTGCAGGCCATAATAAAGGTTATAGAAAATATTGTAACACACAACTTTTATTTGAACAATTTTTTTAAAAATTCAAATTTTTTACATTTAATTCGAAATTTACACTTTTTCTCAGATATCTCGAATACGGTCTATTTTAGAGAAAATAAATATAGGGCAAGAATTATAGAAAATTATATCGCAAGCAACTTTTATTTAAACAATTTTCATAAAAACTTTATTTTTTTACATTTTGTCAAATTTCTGGAATACGGACCATTTTAGGAAAATTAAAAAAAAATTATAGAGAATAACATAAGAAGTAACTTTTATTTAAACAATTTTCTTCTCCAAACATAAATAACAGATATATTCCATAAAATATAAAAACGGCCTCCCATAAAGTACCCCCCCAGATGTTCCGACTTTGTCCAAAATCTAATCATTTCACGTCAGGCCGAAATAAACCTTAAGGTTAAAATTTAATGTTTTTCCCTCTATCCGTTTTTGAGTTTTCTTCAAATTTCGAAATTTACACATTTTCTCAAATATCTCGAATACGGTCCATTTTAGAGAAATTATGTATAGGTTAAAAATTATAGAGAATTATATTACAAACAACTTTTATTTGAACAATTTTTATGAAAAATAATTTTTTTTACATTTTGTCAAATTTCTCGAATACGGACCATTTTAGGAAAATTTTGTATAAAACAAAAATTATAGATAATTATATTAGAAGTAACTTTTATTCGAAGAATTTTCTTCTCCAAACGTAAATAACAGATATATTCCATAAAATATAAAAATGACCACCTATAAAGTACCCCCCCAAATGTTCCGACTCTGCCCAAAATCTAATCAGCTCATTAGACGCTGAAACAAAGCTTAAGTTTAAAATTTGGTGTTTTTCTGTGTATCGGTTCATGAGTTATGCGTTATACAGACACACACACACACACACACAGACACACACACACACACACACACACACACACACACACACACACACAGACACACACACAGACATCATCGCGAAAATAGTTAAAACGGATTCAGGGGACCTCAAAACGTAAAAATCCGTCGAAAACTCGAGGTCGAAAAAAATCATGATTCCTATACTTTCCTTATATATGTATACAGATAGGAAAGTAAAAAGTGAACATTATTCATCCGGTGGATGGATAATGCCGTAGTTAAAATGATCTCTTCATCTTGTGGAACTCTAGAAATAAGTCAAACCAAAAGATATTCGCAGCAACAAAAGCGAAACATTATGGTTCGTAGACCCAAACTTATAGCCGAAAATAATAAATATATGAGGGGTACGGACCAAATAGACCAAAATATAAATTGTTATCGGATTGGAGTCAAAGGAAAAAAATGGAACGGGCCCATATTGAGTTGATTGTTCAGCGTAGCCATTCAGAACAGCTGGATCTTGTATAATAAATTTTGATGGGATGGACCATTTGGTTCAGTCAGTCGAGAAGAAAAGAAGTTGTAGATACAAGCCTTGCAAATCAACTTCAAGAACAATTTGTTCCAAGTGGAATGTTGTTACGTACTAAAAGACTCATACCTTATATATATAATTTTTATTAACAATTTTATTATTATAATATAGAATAATTAGTTTTCACAAAGAAATGAGCAAGGGCCCAACTATTTTAATATATATCTATTTTAAAATTCTTCCACTGTAGCTATATTTCATCTTCAATTAACTTTACCTTGATATCTGGTTTACCTAAAAATAAACGAATTAAAACTAATATCTTAATATTTTAGTAAATAAGTAAATATAATCTTAAATTATGTTATGATTCCTCTTCTGTTACTTTTATCATCGTCTGTCAAATTTTCTTCTTACAGAACCATAAAACATAAATTATCGGAAAAATACCATGACGTCATGCACAGTTTAGTGTAGCCAATAGTGCAAAAGAATAAGTCTCTAGATTCTCGCGGAATAATTTGGTTTAAAGCCCATAAGGAAAAAACTATTAGTTTTTTTTTATCTTTTTCTTTTTGGAGAATTTGCTTTGAGAAGCAACCACGTTTTCCAAACCTCACATTTTACCTGGATATTTACCGAAATCTCCGATTATTTTATTTAATTTCGATACTAGGGATAAAGTAACTAATATCACATTTTGTGGATCTAAAAGAAATAATTTATTTGGAGAATTCAATTATCAAATTCGCTTCAATTGAAGCCACGTTTAGGCCCCCTGCCAACCGAGTTGATTCTATTGATTAAACTATTCTATTGTACCTTATATTTCTTTAGATAATGCTTTACCAAGTTTTATTCTTTTAATGCCTTTTCTTTTTCCTTATTCAGTTTTACTTTTACCTTTGGCACTTAAAACTATATCTTGGTTGATAGTTCCCATTAAAACATCTTATTCAATTGAAAGGTTCTGGAGAGAAGCCGCCCTTCTGGAAAGACAGATAAGCCTTAAAAACTTTAATTTGTTTTTTATTATTATTCGAGTCAGTGATTAAAGTATATTATATATATTAATTTGCCAATTTGCTGATAATTCATTCATATGTATCTTAACTTTCCAATTTGCTGATAATTCTTTAGAAAATAGAACTTTAAACCTTGTTAATAGGTCAAACTTGTGATAAGAACATTAATCTGAGTCTGAAACGAAATAGAACATAATTATTAAAAACATTCAAGACAAAATATTCATTGTTAAAGATATTTTACATTTAGTGTAATCTTTTTATGATTCTTGTTGAGCTTACCTGCGAATAATTTGTAAATATAAATACGTATTTATATGAATATCTTCCATATGTTTTATACTTATTGCTAAAAGATATTTGAAAAATGTAAGAATCTGCCAGATTGAAAGAAAAGAACTCCGCAATAGCTTTTATTTGCTAACCTTCGAATCCTTCCTGAGATTGACCCCTCCTGGCTTTAAAAAGGCATTTCCTTAGTACCCTGAGGCAAAGCAGCCGTAATAATGTAGGCCTTTGTGTACAATGTTTCACAATATTTCATTTGTGTTTTATTTGTTATTAAACCATAATATTTAGTTTATTTCAAGCGTCTTTTATTTTTTGACAAAAGTGAATACGTAAGCGCCTAGCGTGGCTGTATGGGCACTTTAAAAATCTCTATAACCGTAAATTAAAAAAAAAAGTTTTAGTAGAAAAGTCTTAAAATGCTCCCTACGTACCTTTTTTGAGAGAAAAAACCTCTAATTAAAAAAAAATTAATTCCGGCGCTAATGGGTTAAAACAGGTGTCACTTTACTAATTAAATTTAAAACTAAAAAAAGCAACTTCTCTTTATGCAGCGATTGCCCAAAATGATTTAGAAGAAGACGGGGAAGTTACAGTATCTACGAGTTTGTGAGCTGCGAAATCAACAAGTATTCAAGGCAGATGAACGTGATCAATCATATGTACGTTATGATGACATACTAGAATTGTTACCGTCTCCAACTATGGTTTTCCTAGGTAGTAAATTATTTTACGAACTTAGTAAAAATTTCAATGTATTTGAGCAAGTATAATACCCCTGATTATGATTTTTCTGTTATTATAAGTGCTTTTTTGTCAATTTTTCATAATTTTTTACTTCTTGTTGTGATAGAAAATGTTAATTTGTTACTTTTTACACAATGCTATATAAAAAAGCTTACTAATTATTCTTCTGTATTCTTAATCATTTTTCTGATTCTTAGTTTTAAAAAAGCTTTAAAAATGCCTATAATCCTAAAAAACAGCGTAATCCTTTATGTTGTTCAATATTTTAAAACAATTTCATCACGATTTCATATTGAAATCAATTAAATAAAATTATTTACCGAATTTTAAAATACTACGTTAAAAATGGCAGTTTCGGGAGAATCACCGACTTGAGATTATTTAATACTAATTATTTTCAGGTAAGAGTGATTTTTTACGTATTATTTTTAGTTTACTAGTTGTAGACCGGAATACGTTCGTGCCTCTAAAGGTAATGGGAAGTCCGTATATGCTAAGACAAACAATGTAGTATTTGGACCAGTGAACTGTATATTTATAAAATGAAACAACAATCCCTATTAACAAAAGTAAGCCGAAGTTAATTGGCGCGTTGCATCACAGTATACCTATTCTGTAACTCATGAAAGGGCTCCTACACTCTCCTACACGTCTGCTTCATCACCAGCGTTGCCAAACGACCAAAATCAAATTGTTGTACAATGCTGTAAAAATTATCTTTTTATTTTCATGATTTTATTATACAAAACTGACCTTTCTAGTGTCACATTATCGGAGATTCGTTAATCTAATAGTTTACGGGGTTAGGGTAATTTATTATTACTTTTAATAAATAAACATATAAAAAACATAAAAGAAAAAATAAGACGACCTATTCTTTTATAGCTAAAGTTTCAAAAATAATTTCTTCTTCTTGCAATGCTTTCTGATTTTGATCTTTCAATTGTTTTTGTCTATACATTTTTAAAGATGTCATGAAATTTATCATTTCGTCCTTAGGTTTGAAACTTATACATCCATAATCCAAAGGAGCCCATTGAGGTCCATTACTCATAGCACAGGTGGTACATTTCTTACACCAGTCCTTTACATTATCGCAACTGTTCATTCAGTGAAACTTTTCCCGAGCTCTCTGAAGGGTTTTTTAACACCGAGATGTACTCCTGATGGACTGTCGTGTAACTGACGAAGTACTTCGGCTACTCTACTCTTTGTAATGATGAATTGTCTTTTGTTTTCGTAACCATAATCATTTTCAAGAACTCGCTTTAATAAGCCATCCTTCAGAGTAAAAGAGCCAAATATGACTTAAGTATTGGAGAGAGATTAGAAACTTCTTGGTAAGTAGGTCGACGATTTTCCTCTTTCCATTGTAGCATCTTCTTTAAAATGGTATCGTTTTCTTGTTCTTCCCTAATCTAAGCAGGGGCCCACTCATCGTTGACTACAGTTGTTCTTAGTAGTCCACTTTCTTTGGATTCCGCTTTGTTGCAGTGGGAGCACTCTGCTGGGCACGGTCTTCTAGAGAGAATCGGCATTTCTGTGGCTTATTTCGGCTCTATGTTAGATCTTAAAGTCGTTCTCTTGAAGTTGTTCAATCCATCTGGCTATTTGACCCTCCGGGTTTTTGAATTGCATCAACCACTTAGGGGCGGAATGATCAGTACGAATTAGAGAATTTCCTTCTATATAGGTATTGATAGAAGTGCTCCACGCATTTCATAACTGCCAGGAGCTCTCTTCTCGTGACGCAGTAATTTCGCTTAGGTTTCCAGAGCACTTTACTAAAATGACGCAGTACTCTTTCTTTTCCCCCTTGAATCTGTGAAAGCACTCCGCCAATTCCCACATTACTGGCATCAGTATCCAGGATAAATTCTCCCTCTTCTTTAATGTTTCAAAGGCAGTTTGGCAGTCCCCGTCCCAGCAGAATTCCCTTGCTTCTTCTGTGAGTCGTGCTAAGCAATATCTGCAAACTTCCTAATGAATCTTCGATAGTACGTACATAGTCAAAAATTTTTCTTATTTGATGTTTATCAGTTGTGGCCACTCTTTGATAGAAGCGACTTATTCCTTATCTACAGCCACCCCATCCTTACTGACTATATGACCCAGGTAATTGACTTTATTTTCGAATAGCTGGCACTTCTTGAGGTTTAGCATCAGTTGGGCAGCTTGGAGTCTTTTAAAAGCATCTTCTAAGTTTTTCAGATGTTTATCAAATGTCTTCCCCAAGACTATGATGTCGTCTAAATACACCAGGCACGTTTTCCAGGATAACCTTCTCAATACATTTTCCATATGTCTTTCAATTGTCGCGGGGGCATTACATAATCCAAATGACATAACATTAAATTGCCACAATCCAGATCCGGTAGTAAAAGCTGTCTTTTCTTTGTCTACTGGGTCCATTTCCACCTGTCAGTATCCAGACTTCAAGTCTAAGGTAGATAATAGTTTACTTCCGGCCAATGTGTCCAAAGTATCGTCAATACGAGGCAAAGGATAACTGTCTTTCTTGGTAACATTGTTTAACTGACGGTAATCCACACAGAACCTCGTAGTTCCATCCTTTTTTTTGAACCAGGACTACCGGAGAGACCCATGGGCTGGTAGAAACTTCTATCACTCTGTCTTCCTTCATTTCCCGAACAATCCTTTCAGCTTCCTCTTGGCTTTCTGATTGACGAATCGGCCTGGCGTCACCAGTGTCAATTTTGTATTTTACAACAGAAGTTCTTCCTGTTTTTCCACCTTTTGGTACAAAAATGTCACGAAATCTTTGAATAAATTGATTCAGAGATTAACCAGCAACTGCAACCATTTGCTTAAATTTGTCGTTGGAATTATCAGAAGTTGTTGTCTGACGAATTATAGAAGTTACTGGTATACAAGTTCCGATTCTGGGCTATTTCTTGATGGTAATTAGGTGATCATTAACGTTTATAAGATGAACTAGAATCTCTTTAGCAGTCGTGACCAACCCATTTCCGATCAGAATTCCTCGTTCAACCTCTTCATCGTGGTTTCAAGGTTCCATCGTGACAGGTGTTTCTTCTTCCATAGTTTTGACCTTTGCCAGATACTACCGTATCCTCCTGTACTGTCCCCATATGGATGTAGGAATACCTCTTTGACACCAACTTTGATCAGTATGTTCTTAAAGTCTAACTGGAAACCATGTAAGTTCACTACATCTATTCCAAGTATAACATCTTCTTAGATATCAGCGACAGTATCAGTATAAGTTAACTTTTCTGTACCAATTCCCAATTGAACCTGGATTTTCCCATGGATGTTGGAACTTTCACCGGTGGTAGTTTGCAGTCACAATCTTCTTGGTAGAAGTCTCTTACGGTTATTTATGGTTGTTGGTCGTATAATGGTCCTAGTGGTTCCAGTATCCACCAACAGTGTATACTTTTTACCATTTACTTCGCCGTCTACGTATACACTATCATCGCGACATTTCAAAGAGGCTATCAATATGAGAGGGTCTTTGGAACGGTTTCGGATCGAAGCTGCTAGGGCGACTAAGGCTCTTCATCATGTTTACCAGTTGGTCAAGTTTACTTTGCTCTTCTTCTTCTTCTTTTACAGTCCTTACTTTACTGTATCCATCAGAAGCCTACCTAACTGCCTCATATTCTAAAGCAGCGGACAAGACATCGACCAATGTTTTGTGGCGGGCTCAGTGGTCACGGAGTCCATCAACAAATGTTTGTACTGCCAAACATTCTATCATATTTTCCGGAGCTGACGAATAAGCAAATCTCATCAACCTGGCAATATCTACTTCATATTCCTGAAGAGCCTCGTCTTGTTTCTATTTACGATTCTTTATCTGTGACTCGTATAAATGCTCCAAGTGTTCGTGGCCATATAGCATGTTAATTTTCTTTTTTAGTTGTTAAAAATCATCGGTCTCTTCCACAGGTATAGTCTGAAGGACACCTAAAGCGTCTCCTCGAAGGGCGATGGTCAAATTTATAGCCTTCTCTTGTTCAGACCATTCGTTTGCTCTGGCAGCTGTTTCGAACTGCTTAAGGTAGTTCGTCTATGACATCTTCCCGTCGAAAGTTGGGGCTTTAACATGAGCAGAATTTACAGCTCCTTCCAATTTTAACATCGACTCTATCTCGTGGCACTTTATTTCATCGTCCTTGGCTGGTTCTGTATGTTCCAGTTGTTTTATCTTTTTTTCCATCTGTTTTATTTGCTCCTCAACGGAAGACATTACTTTATTCTCGACTGATGATATCTTATTTTCCATGGAAGAAATTTCAGAAGACACTTTTTCTTCTAAGGAAGAAATATTAGACAAAAATTTATTTTCCATAGAAGTTATTTCTTTCCAAGTCAAAAAAAAATTCTGTTTTTAAATAAGATATGTCAGAAGACACCTTTTCTTCTAAAGAAGAAACTTTACTATCTAAGGAGGAAATGTCTAAAAAAACTTTACTTTCTAAGGAAGTAATGTCAGAAGAAACTTTAGTTTCTAAGGAGGAGATATCATTTTTTATAGAAGAAACATCAGCAGTAATTTCAGTTTTCATAGAAGATATTTCGGTTTTCATATCGGAAGAAATTGAAGAAATTATAGAAGAAGCATCATCCGAAAATAGAAACGTTTCTGAATTCAAACCTTCGCTTTCCATTGCTTCTTTAAGCCATCAGCTTCTTTTCCTATAGATATTCATTGAAAACGAAAATACTGAAAAATTTTAATTTTGCCTTTTTCCTACAATTATTTTATTACGGTCCATTTTAGAAAAATCATTTGTAAACAAAAATTATAGAGATCGATATCGCAAACAACTTTTAGTTTAACAATTTTCATAAAAATCAGAATTTTGCACATTTTGTCAAATTTCTCGAATACGAACCATTTCAGGAAATTTTGACATAAAGCAAAAATTATAGATAATAATATTAGAATTAACTTTTATTTAAACAATTTTCTTCTCCAAACATAAATAACATATATTCCATAAAATATAAATACCGCCTCCCATAAAGTACCCCCCAGACGTTTCGACTTTGTCCAAAATCTAATTATTTCACATTAGGCCGAAATAAAACTTAAGTTTAAAATTTAATGTTTTTTCCATTATCCGTTTTTGAGTTTTCTTCAAAATTCGAAATTACACATTTTCTCAAATTTTAGAGAAATTATGTATTAAACAAAAATTATAGGGAATTATATAACAAACAAC
>OV651825.1:32247742-32274059 GCA_927349885.1 Psylliodes chrysocephalus
ACATATACGAAACCAATAAACACATTTGACACAAATAGGTAGTTACTAGTTAGTACTTTATAAATTTTAATAATATTTAACCATTTATTTGAAATTTTCTTTTTACATTTTTTTATTACTATTTCTTATGCATTTATTTAAATTGTCGTTTCAATAAAAACATTTTACACATATTTAATAAAAAATATCTTTTAAAATAATAATATTTTTACGATTCCAATAAACACATTTTTCCTAAATAGTTATTAATTTTTAAGGATATTGTAAAAAAAAATTTCAATCAATAAATTACAGCTAGTAAAATTCTAATCACTAATTAACACACAGTCTATTTCCAGTCAACCAGTGACCAGTTAAAATTAAACTATTTTGTGAATTATCTTTTTTGTCGTTTAGATTTAAAAATCTCCCAAAATTATTAGTTTTAGGTATAGAGAATGCTTAACTCAAATTAAACTTTAAGAAACGTTCTTTTAAATGGTGATATAAAATACAATTAAAGAAAATGGGAAAATGATGTATTTCCGTACTGATGTACCCTATAAAGATTTGTTTAAAATTAAAAAAGTAGTACATCGGTAAACATTTTTGAATAATAATGAAAACCATTTACTCCAAAAAAATGGTTTTCAAATGTTTCTTTTGCACTATACACGTCTTTAAAATCAGTACGGAAAACTTTGATATTGTATTACTTTTTTAGAGAACCTTGTATAACTGGAAAGTATATGTTGCTTCTTTGATTTTTTGAAAAACTATTTAAATTCATGATAAAGTTTTAATCTCAAATTTAACATGATTTTTAATAGAATGAAATAAAAAAAAACATTTTTTAAATAACACACGAAAATAAAGTTTGGCCTTATGAACAATTTTCAATATTATAATAATTATTGCCAGAAATAATCCATTGGTAAATTTGTATACGCGAATGAATTTAAAGGGCGAAGAGACCAATTTGTTTTTAGATCATTCGATATGCCTAAAATGTTTTTAAAAAGAGATTCTAATTCTTTGAACCGCTCTCAAATAGGTAATAATAAATCATTTCTTTGTAAAGGATTCCATTGTAAATAATAAGCTCTGAAATCAAGTGTTGAGCCAGTCAAGCATATATTACTTATTTAGCATTGTATTTAAAAATTTAACCAACTATTAAAACTTTAGAAAATAATTTTTTTGTAACATTATAAAAAATGTTAAGTTTAATAAATAAAAATTTTATGTGACACATGCACTGCATAGGTTTTGGAATGGCTAATATCCGAGTTATTTGATCATAAAATAAAATAAAAAGGAAACAAATCTCTTGCAAAATCCAAAGTTTGAATGTTGTCTAATATTACTCTAATTTTTACAGTAATTTTGACTATTAAAGCTAAAAGTAGAGCAAATATATTACTGAAATGAGGATAAAAATCATAATTACAAATATTTAAAAATAAATATAGGGATAGTTTGAGAAGTGGTTGGTTTAAATACAAGCTGTAAGACAATTTTTACCCTATGTACATCATATTTTTTATTTTACTTTATGGAGGACCTACCTTAAATATTAATTAAAAATGTTATACTGCGTTAGTGACAAACAGTTGGTCAAATAAAAAATAATCAAATTTCTTTATTCTACTACAATACGTGTTGATTTTCAAGAAAAAAAAATTCTTAAGTTTTATTTGTTTCCTATCTGTGTACATACAGATAAGGAAAGTATAGTAATCATGATTTTTTTCGACCTCAAATTTTTGACGGATTTTTACGTTTCGGGGGCTCTTGAATCCGTTTTAAACTTAAGCTTTAATCCACCATCATCTGTTATTTTTGCTTAGAGAAGAAACTTCTTTAAATAAAAGTTTTTCTCTAGAATTTTCCCTAGAATTTTTGCTCCATATATAATTTTCCTAAAATGGAGCGTATTCGAGAAATTTGAGGAAAAGTGAAAATTTAGAATTTTGAACATTTTGAACTCAAAAACGGATTAAAAAAAAAGCAACAAATTATAAATTTAAGCTTCAATCTACAATGCGGTAAGCTGCTTAGATTTTGGGCATAGTTGGAACATCAGGGGGTTACTTTATGAGAGAGTAATTTTCTACTTTATTGAATATATCTGTTATTTACGCTTGGAGAAAAACTTCCTTGATTCAAATTTTTTGGCAAAATTATTTTTTCTTCTATACATAATTTTCGTAAAATGACCCGTATTTGAGAAATTTGAGGATAAGTGAAAATTTTGAATTTTGAACATAACTCAAAAGCGGATAAAGAGAAAAACACTAAATTTTAAACAAGCTTTAATCTATTATGTGGTAACCTGATTAAATTTTGGCCACAGTCAGAACATCTGAGGCTACTTTATACAAGGGCATTTTTCTACTCTATTGAATGTATCTGTTATTTATACTTGGAGAAGAAACTTCCTTAAATAAAAGTTGTTTGCAAAATTATTCTCTATATGTTTTCTTTTATACATAACTTTTCTAAAATTGTCCGTATTTAAGAAATTTGAGGATAAGTGACAATTTTAAATTTTAATTAAACATAACTCTTCGCTTCGGCTATGAAACACCAGCCACGGCATAAAATCTTGTGCTTTTATGTATAATTATACAAGTATTTTTTCCAAGTTTTAATAGAAAATAGTAACATTATAAAACTAAAAATCCATTAATATTACATGTTTAACCCGAATTTATATTTACTCCAATTTAAGTTTAAAGTAAAATTTTAGAAAAAAAAAATACCCTATTACAGTTTTTCTTTGATTGATTTTGTTTACTAAGGAGAACGTCATTTTTGGACTGTTTTTTGTCTTTTTAGAAGTCATAAGAAATACACAAGTTCTATATAGAACATTTTTTGCACTCTTTTGGTTTTGAAAATGTACAAATTCTCGAAAATAAATCAAATAAAACAAAAAACTATCCCTGAAATGATACATATTAAAAAAATATTAAAACAGACATAAAATATTTATCTAACGTTTATTTTAATTCTAATTGTAAGCTTTTTAATTTTTTTCTATATTTTAACGCCACTGATATTTTTTAAATTTGTAAACACTCATGTTTTTTTCCTACTGTATATATCTTGTTAAATTAAATTATATTATTTCGAATACACCTCCACACGCTGTAAAACAAAAGATAAGGCATTAACTGTTTTAAAAAATTACATGTTTTAGTTTCTCATCTTTTTAAAAATAATTTACTGAACCAGAAGATAAAGAATATGTTATCCAAAATATATCTGTCGCCTATAAAATAAAAAATTAAATAAAAATTTATGACCAAATAAACCAAGGCACTTTATTTATTTAAAGTAAAATAAATACGAGCAATACCCAAATATCTATTTTTGGGTCTTTATTCAAAGTACAACTAAACGTCCGTAAAATAAACACATTATGTGGTTTTAAGGTCTAAAAGGGGCTGAATTTTACACAAACTAGAAACATTTCATGCAATTTCAAACGGATCAGTGTTGCCAAACTTACAGAGTTCACGAAAGACGCTATTAGTATTTTTAAATTCTTCTCAGTATACATGGTGTATATTGGGCGGATGCCATCAAGGGTCATATCTATACGGATGCCACGGACGACTACAATTCAATATATATATATATATATATATATATATATATATATATATAGAGGTATGCTTTATTGTCATTGAAAAATTACAAAAATTTTATAGACAAAGCGAAGTAAATTAAAAACTAAATATAATATAAAAAGATTAAAAAATATAAAAAAAAATAACTTAACAAAACAAAATAAAAATATCAATTGCATTGGATATGCAATATCCGTCATTATGATTTTAATTTAAAATTTAAGTAATACTTCTGTATGTGTAACCCAAGAAGAAACTTAAGAGACAGTTCCTTACTGACTTCGGCCGCGACATAATATATAAATATACGTTAATTTGTGAAATAAAGTTAAATTCATTATTAAAATAGTAAAATTGATAATATTGTTTCTGTCACCAAACCAACCCCTGATTAGGTATCTTTCTTATTTTTAATTTGAAATATATATATTGTGATTTTTATTAATATTCTTAATTTATTTGGTTCCTACTATAATTACCACAATTATTACTCCGTTTTCATAAAGCCCCACTAATGACTACAACGATTAGGTAAATTACGATATTGCAAAGTTTTCATGAAATAAATAAAAGAAATTGTATGAATATTTTAAATAACTGTACCCTCTCAAAAATAATAAGCACACCTCCGATTTGGTCGTATTTCTACCTGCTTTCACTCTCAATCATTATTTGTTTGAGTTTAATTTGCATAATTTTGTTAATCCGAAATCCGCGTAAGTATACCAAACTGTAGTTGCCCGAGCAGATATTGAAAAGGCAGAAGTATTTCATTCATTTTTTGTGAACAGTATTATTGAAATAGAAACATTTACCTACCATAAACGATTGGTCACCTGTACATTTTCCTCAAATTGATTGTAATATAAAAGAATAATGAGTTAAAATTAAAAGATTTGTTGGGTTCTATTTTAGAACTTGTAATAAGTGCAGTTCAGATAAAATAATAAATAATAAAATTGTGAAATAAATCTTTTCAGTAATTGGTCATGTTCTGTTAAATTTTATTAATACACACTAGCTACTTGTAGATTTCCGGATAAACTTAATCAGCCAGTAATGATGTACCAATATTAAAAGTAAATATTAGTAATGAACAGATTTACAGTTATATAGAAAATAATAATATTTTAATGAACTAACAGTCAGGCTTTCGGGCTAAACATTCATGAGAAACAGCAATACAATTAACAATCAGTAAATGAAAATTATTAATTGATGAGAACAAATAGCTGTTTTTTTTTATTTTAAAAGAGTATTTGAATAAATTGATACTGAATTGCTCCTTAGAAAACTTAAATATTGTGGTATTACAGGCAATGCATACTTGTGATTTAAAACTTATCATCAAACTAGATTAGAGAAAACAAAAATAAATGATATCTACTCTAGCGAAATACCTGTAGTATCAGGTATTCCACAGGGCAGTATTTTGGGACTTCTTTTATTTATTTTGTATATCAACAATATCAATCTTATTAACCGTGAATTCTTGAAGATCTTTGCTGATGATACGTTAGTAGAGCTCGATTTTTTGTGAAGAGCACACTTCGTCATAATGTGCAGAAACCAATTTGAGTTTGTAGGCGTGGTCAGACAGATTTAAACGTGATCGAAGCCGCCTGCCGCTCATCACCGCACATACAAGTTGAATTCAGTAGCGTAGTGTTAATTATTTGTATTTATTGAATTTATTTAGCTATTTTGAGTTTCTTGAGTTTTGTGCTTCGATTTTTGAGTTTCCTGAGTTTTTGTCCTTCGATTTGTGTGTATATAAAACTTTAATTTGTTATATTTTTTGAATTCCTGATTAATTTTGTGTATATTTTGGTAAGTACATTTACAAAACTATAAATATTAATCTCGGAAGAAACCGAACATCCTGAAATATTTTAAATACCTTTTAAAACCAGATTTTTTTGTAAACCATATTTTTCTTATCTTAAGAGCTATTGCTGCGGTAATGAGATAAAATTAGTAGGTTTTATACAGTGTGTCTACTTAAGTTGGAACCATATGGAAAACATTTTTATTATTGATTTTAGGAAAAAAAGTTATTCTTGATAAAAAGTCCTGCATAACCCAAAACTTAAAATACAGTCATCAGATATCAAATTTTTCAAGCCGTATACGAGGTTTGTCAAAAAATATGAATTGTAAGTTACTATCTTAATTATAATGGCAACGTATTTAATATAAATATTATTTTAGGTATATTACAAAAAATGAAGGATTGTTGTTTTGAATTCCGGGCAGCATCTCATTACTTAGGAAAATATTATTAAACATGGGTTTTAAGTAAGTATAAATAACGTTATCAAAAAAAATCAAAATAAAATGATACCAAAATAATTAATTTCTCATAGTCAATTTTTGTACGTATAAAATTACAATGTTTATTTTTTCAGGTAGAAAAAAAATGAAGACAACAGATCTGTTCTGTTGGAATCCTACGACATTAGGAATAAGAGGACAAATTATTTAAAATCCTTAATACATTATCGGCAAGAGGGCAGAACTATTTATTATTGTGATAAGACCTATTTACATAGTAGTCATACACATTCGAAAGGATGGACCGATGGCAAAGGCAAATTCAAAACTCCAATGAGCAAAAGGAAAAGGCTCATAATGTTGCAGGCAGGGAATAAGAATGGTTTTGTAGAAAATGGACTATTGATATTTACTTCAGGTAATAATCTATTTTTTATAGAAAATTATTTATTATTTGCGTCTTTACCTACTTCATAAAAATCCATGATGCTTAACAATCGAAAGTTATGATCAGCTTAAATTTAATTTAAACTGTTAACAAGTAATTTAAGTACCTAATGTAGTGGTTTATTTTATTATCTTCAGTTTAGTTAAAATATATTTACCTGTACTTAATCCTTTATTGTTATACAAGGGAAAGTTTTTAGTAATTACTTTTTCTTTGGAATATTATAACAAGTCTTATCATCTTGAAGAAATATTTCTTCTAAAAACAGATTATTTTTGCTTAACTAAGCAATTATTTCATTTAAAAGAGTTTTTTTGTAAGTTTAAGTATCATACAAAAATAATTACGAAAAATATACTTGCATTATAGATAATAATTTTTTTTAACTTTTTTTAGGGAAAAAGACAGAAGATTATTATGATGAAATGAACTGGAATAATTTTTCCCAATGGGTTAGAAGGCAGTTACTACCAAATCTTCCTCCAAGGTCTGTACAGTTCATCAAATTTCTAGATGTGTTCGACGCCCAGACAGAGAACGCGCTACGTGTGACTAAGATAGCTATTGTACAGTCTGCTAAACAAGTTATTTTAAATAGTTTTTAATATTTTTAGGTAATTAAATTTTAAAAGTGTGGAATAGTTTAGGGATTAAATTGGTCTGATTGGACTTTCTTAGAACGTTTTTAAAAGCAGCTAAAGATAGTATGTAGAATTGAAAATAATTATTATGCCATAAAAGGTGTTTCGGAATTCCTTCAACCTTTTGAAATTGAGTCAGAAAATATAAATTTTATAGGATAGCGGAAAATACCTATAATTTTTTTGTAGGCCTTTGTAAATCGTGGAAATAGTTTATATTTTATTTCTACCTTATTAAGGAAAATGGTACCTATTATTAATAACGGTTGTTTCTGAAACATTACTAAAATTTTCGAAATTTTGTTTTTCTACAAAATAATAAAGTATACTATTTAGAAAAAAATTTATTTCTCTTATAATTTTATAAAAAATAACAGGGGAATATTTACATTTCTTGATCTATTAAACAAAACGATAAATTATCTCGACGAATGACACCATGTTCTAGTACGGAAGCTAGCTTTACATTTTTGTTGGTGGTTTCATGGGTTTCATATCAATTTTTTGTAATTGTAGTTTACACGTACATATACCTCTTAACACTTGTTTGCTTTATTAAAAAAGTGTGTTGTTGTGATTTACGTCGAAATAAGTCAAAAACAACTTGAAACCCCATATAAAATCAAAAAGGAGAAACGGAAAAAAATTGAGCCTGTAAATGAACACAACTCAGAAACAAAAATAGCTATCTAATAATAAAAAAATAAAATTTGATTCTTGTGCAGCTTCATCTATATCATTAACTGTTTTTGGTTTTTTAATGGTTTTTCTTGGTGATGAAAATTCCGATATCTCACGGTTATCGATTCTTTTTTTCTCTCCAGAAATGCGGACGACAGTGTTTTTAGATACTCCTGTGGCTGCAGCAACACGATCATTTACATTTTTAAATGGTATTGAAGGTGAATTAAAGTTTCCTTCTCTTCTCATAAACTCTATAACATTGGCTATTATTTCGAGAGATTGACTGTTAATCACGCGGCCTCTTAATTTGCTATTAAACTCCATACTTAGGTTCTATTAAACTGTAATGAGCAAAAAACACATACGAAAATAAAAGAAATGTTTTAGCGAAATTTACATCTGACATTTACGTCTGAATGAAATAGTGAAATACTTGATGCGCAGAGTGTACTTTCATTGCGTAAATCCGTCGGGATGCCTGTCAGTAGTGCTTTCTCTGTCTAGCCGTCGAAAGCCTCTAGAAATTTGATAAACTGTACTTGTAATCGATAAATGCAAGTTATCATAACGTAAAATCTGAAAAATCGATTACAACGCAGACCAAAAAAGCAGATTTAATTAACTGGCTCGTTAAAAACAATATACCACATCATGCTAAAATGACCAAACCATAACTGTACACATTAATAAAAGTTCACAGACCTCCACCGAAATTTCTTTTAGACGATCTTCTCGAAGAACATGGACACAAAGTTCTACGATTACCTCCATATCATCCCGAATTAAATCCCATAGAAAAATATGGGCCACAGTAAAAAATTGGGTGAGTCAACATAACACAACATTCAAGTTGGATAATGTTGAAAAGTTAGCAAGAGAAAAAATCCGAAGCATAACGCCGGAGGAATGGGCAAACGTGGTGGACCATTCCGCGAAATATGAGGATGCATATATTCAAAGAGAACACCTTATGGATGAATTTACAGATTCCCTCATATTTAGTGTAAACACGGGGTCATCCGATGAGTGGGAATCCGATATTTCCGACTTGGAATGTGATGAAGATGAAGATGATGAAAATGTTTAAAATTATACAAATTAAATTAAAATATATTATTTATTTAAACTTTTAATTGTTTTATTAATTTAAAGTTCATCAGCAATTTAACTAACGAATAGTTAAAATTTAACGTTAAGTTATTAGTAGATCTAGCTATAGTGATCCGTGTCCTTAATGATCGATGTCAGCAAATCAGTTGTATTAGACAACTGAAGTAGAGCTTTGTCAACATTCTGATATTCCCTTATTCAATAAATATTTATTATTTATTCGTCTGTCTAAATTAGTTTATCTTGAAGCCGTCTTCAATCGGAATTGTTACTTTATTTTATATGTTGTTATTCGTCCACTGCATTGTCTAATTACACATTTCCATTGCTAAGGTTTTTGTTCACTATTTTTAAATAGTACTCCGAAACACCCTCTATAAATGAAATCAATTTAAATTTATTTAAATCAAAAAGACATTACCTATTAAGAAAATAATATTTAATTACCTTTGTTACAATTATAGTCCAGGTCATTTAGATCAAAATCAACCGGAATAGCGGAAATTTTTAGGTTTTCTGCATTATGTTCAGGAAGGTCTCGGAAAAAAAGTCTATATTGCCTGGTTTAGCCATTTTTTGAAAACTGTCTTCTGGGCCGGAAAATGCATTTTCTAATTACATGATAACTTGCACCATTATAGGAACGACTGGAAACTCGGAAAAATCGCTTGGAAATCGTTATTAGGAAGGTTTTCGGGGCTGCCAAACTCAATTCTGTCATTAGAATTACAAGGGAGTGTACGGGGGTGGCTCTGTGGGGTGCGCGGGGGGTGAATTGGGGAGAAATGACAGCGTGTATGAAAATCGCTCCAAACTTGTTATTCGGGAGGTTTTCGGGGACGCCGAATTCAATTCTGGCATTAGATTTCCCCGGGGGTGCTCCGGGGTGGCTCTGTGGGGTTGCGATTGAGAATTGAGCTCGTCCAAAGCTATCGAGCAAAAATGTATACTGAAGCGACCAATTCTAAAAAAGTCAATCTTGCACGCATAATCCCGACTGCTAATGCGTTAACCGAGCATATCAAGCATGTCTATTTCCAAGTACAGGCTTGGTATGGTTCACAAGGTCAAGACGAGACCTTAGATCCGTTGGAATGGGGGTGGGAATTGGTGGATGGAGAGCTCAGTTCTGTCACCATGACCCAGGAAGCCGGTCCCGAGGAAATTTTAAGCAAAATTTATTGTTCTTGTAAAACCGACTGTGCGAGTGCCGCCGAAGTGGGTTAGAATGCTCACTTGCGATGGCAATTGCCCGAACCAAAAAGGCACTTCCAACGGGGCCTAGAATAGTGACGAGGAAGAAGATGAAGAAAAGGAAGAAGATGAAAAAGGGGAAGAAGAGTTTGAACAAGATGTTTAGTATTTAAGTTAAAATATATAATGAATAATTCAACATTAATAAAAACTCCTATTTATTATTTGAACAAAGTATTATTTTCATAATTTGTGATTTTTTACTTTCTCCTTTACCATTTCCCATAGAGCCTCCCCCGAGCGCCCCCGGGGAAGTCTAATGCTAGAATTGAATTCGGCATCCCCGGAAACCCTCGAGTAACGATTTTGGAGTGATTTTCATGGACGCTGCCATTTCCCCCCAATCACCCCTGAACAACCCCATAGAGCGACCCCCGAGCGCCTCCGGGGAAATCTAACGCTAGAATTGAATTCGGCATCCCCGGAAACCCCCGAGTAACGAGTTTGAAGCGCTTCCCATAGACTATGCCATTTCCCCCCTAGAATGACACCCTGGATACCCCCGCAGAGCCGTCCACGGGCGCCCCCGGGTAATTCCAATGCCAGAATTAAATTCAGCATTCCCGAAAACCCCGTGTAAAGAGTTTGGAGCGATTTTCATGCATGCTGCCATTTCTTCCCCAATTCAGCCCCCCGCGCACCCCCCCACTGAGCCACCCCCGGATAATTATAATGCCACAATCGAGTTCGGCAGCCCCGAAAACCTCCGAGCAATGATTTTCGAGCGATTTCTGAGCGATTTTTCCGAGTTTCCAGTCGCTCCTATTATGGTGCAAGTAATGATGCAATTGGAAAATGCATTTTCCGGCCCAGAAGGCATTTTTCAAAAAATTGATAAACCAGACGATATAGACTTTTCCTGGAACTTTCCTGAACATAATGCAGAAAACCGCATCTCGATATCTGCTGTCCCTAAAAATTTCCGATATTTTTTCTAACTACCCTGGACTATTAGATCTTTAATGCATATCATTGGGAACATTAAATATTGAGTGTTTAATGGGCAATTATATAGATTACATTAATTTAAATTTACGTTAATCAAAAAGGAATTACCTATTAAGCACCCAATAGGTACTTATATTTCGAGTAGGCTCCTCCCAAATACTAGCCTATTTAAGGGCTGATAAATAAAAATATATTTCAGTATAACTTTTGTATCCTCGTAAATTAAACATAGGTACCGTTTATCAGAAGTGTTCGAGGTCATCCTCTAATTATTTATGAAGGGTATAAGTATTGGCATAAAAACCCTAGGACCAAGCAAAACTACTTTTGGAGATGGAACTTTTAAAACTTTTAATTCTTTATTTGATCAACTTTACACTTTCCATGTGGATTTGAAAAGTGAACTGACATGTGCACGTCCAGCACTACACATTGTTACCAAACAGAAAAATAGAAACATAATATGTTGAGTTATTTACACTTATGAGAAAATATATATATATACCAGATATTAATTAAAAAAAAAAAACATAAAAATAGATTGTCAGCTTAACGGTTGTAATTTCCATTCCAACCAACCATTATGGCGAAATATTTAAGATTTGGACTAATCCATACATTGAACGCCTTGTACATGTAATGCAACAAAAAAAGCTGGTATTCGTTTGAATCATCTAAAAAACTTACTTTCACAAAATTTAGGTATATTTACTCAAAAAATATTTGAATTATGGTAAAAATATTGAACAAAAAAATTATTTTGTCCACCATGTAACTTCTTAAGCAAGCAAAATTCTACTAAAGTAAATTGGCTTAAATGAAATTATTTTTGTCCAAACTAACCACATCTGAAGTTTTGCCCGTTATTCAATGAACATTAGGATTACCTATTTTGAATAAAGATATTCAATTATCAATCTTACACCAGAAATGCTCTTTAATGTCAGAAATCGTTTTGAAGAGAACTTGTATCACTGCATGGAAGTCTATGGCCATCACTTTGAATATTTAAAACAAATGTTAATTTCAAGCGTCTTTGTAAATGAAACGAATAAATTTGAAATTTTTAAATATCAAAATGACATCTCATTTCACAAGTAAGACATCATTGAAAAGATTATTAAAATAATAATAATATATTATATAATATATTATATAATAAAAAATAATATATTTAGGGTTCATGTACTATAGGTAAAATAGTTAAATAATTATTCATTTATTAAAAAATATTAATCTCATATTAAATTATTATTTTCATTTTTCACATTCATTGTTTAGTTTATTTAAAGATATTATTTCTAAAGAGGAAGTGTAAATTCAAGTTTCTTAATTAATTGATACTTTTATGGAAATTCGTTGAAGTTGCAAAGACAGCAGTAAACGCAGTTCAACGAATTACCTGATCAAGCAAAAGTGCATGAACCCGAACTTTCTTTATAAAATGTTAAATATTATTAATCACTTGGTTTTGAAGAGCGACACAAGCACCATCCCTCTTAAAATGGTGTACCCCTGGTGAGTACCTAATTAATTTGTTATTTTTATCATTATTCAATGGAGATTGTCTTTTTCATTTTTTAACCAATCATTTACTTATTAAATAAATATTTTCTATTATTATTATTATTATTATTATTATTATTATTATTATTATTATGTTTTATTAAAGTAGTTCTACCATCTAGCTATAATTAACCCCTCAGCTCGTTTAGGGAAACAAAAAAACCCTAAACGCGGCAGTATCACTCAACCCAATTTTTCATTTAAGATGTTAGGGGTGTACAGCACCCTGTTCAAGGGATAAAAAATAAATGTTTCCTCCTAGACAAATAAATTGACGTGTTCAAGCAGTTTTCTTTAAATGGCATTATGAACCCTAAACTTGAACCGTTTGGCTTTCTATAAATACATTAATTAAATAGATAATGAGAGGATTAAAATATCCAATGTCTAGGTCAGTCAAATTAATAGATACTTATAGAAGAATAATAAAATCTCAAAGTCAAGTGTCACAAAATAATATTGATAAATAAATTCTACATCGTTATAATATGGTGGAATTAATGTCTACTTAATATATTTTTTTTAAATGGTATTTGACCGATAATTTTTACTAAATTATATATTGTTTGTTTTAAATATAAAACTGATGACTTATTTATTATTATTATTTTTAGATTTTGTAGCTGCCCTTCATAGAATGGATGGAATATACCGGTTTTCCATTTAGTGCGTATTTCCTCGTTATTTAAATTTATGCTACAGATACGCAAACAAGGTTAAATTTTTTAACCAAGGCTCACAAGTGTAATTTACAGGATGAGAATACAGTTTACAAACCTAAACAAGTGCTCGAGACCTCAAACTACACTGAGAAAAAATGCAACAAGAAGAGAACTGTTAAAAATTCGTATGTTGAACAGTCGTTTGAGGTTTAAAATAAGAATTTTTTGTTAACGATTGTGCAAGAGGTGATGAAAAAAGATTGTTAGGTACTAGAGTTTCAAGGAGACTTATATAGGAAAAACCGACTATGTAAGATATTAGGGGTTGTTTTTGCTTAGTTTTGGAAAACAAACGAGCCAATTTAATAAAGAAAGAAGTCGAGTACAATTTAAAAAATATTCTACAACAGTCTGTTATTTCCGGAATAACAGGAAGTAACTTATGACGTCACAGAATAATTGTACCCGCTATAAAAAAATTTTGATGCAAACTCTCAAATAAAAAAAAATTTCAATATCTCAAATAATAACTAAGATAAGAGTGAGTGGAATTTTTAAGAGGTTTGTCAATAATAAAAATGCTCAGATACGCCACTTTTGTAATTTGGGCTAGTCTCAATGAGAACATTCTTTAAGCTGTGACTAGGCTTACAAATAGTTTTTTCTACACCCACATGGATATTAGCTTAATCTTAGTGAGTGCCTATGTCGAGAAAGGAGTAATTATGCCTAATTTCAAGTCAAATTTTCTAAATCTAGACAGGGATTCTTATGTGCGTAACGAATCAAATAGAGAGCGACATTACATAAGAATCGCATTCTGTGGAACGAAGATAGTCGTCTCAACACGTGCCGTATTGAAAGATGAAAATCCCAATGCTTGTGATGAGTCAGCGAGTGGTATTTAACTTTCATATATGTAGAGTGACGGGGCTAATTGATCTAAGTGCCAAAAATCATTTTCTCAGAAAAATCAAAAAAACTGTCCCTCTTTGAAAGCAAACAAATGTTTTTATTTTTACAGGCATAAAGCCATTGTCAAATATAACATGAAACATTTTTAAAAAATTAAATATTTTTGCAAACAAATTTACATTGAAAATAGAAAAGATCTAACTGCCAATATGTGCTCTTGGAAGTGATCTATCTCCATGATTCATATCAGTTTTATGCACCTAGATTTTTTTTAAAAACTCCTGGTTCTCCTCAGTTAAATACTCTTACAAAGCTTCAAGGGTACTGTATCAGGTAAACTTGACAGTTCAGCTGACCTGATATGGTGAACGTTGTATGCCTTTTCGGTACATGATATCTCTCCCATTGCAATAACTCACTAAAACTCTTTTTGTAAAACATCACTCTGAGATAATCTAAATTGATTCGCAACCATGACGCCTGGGTAACGCCAAGTTTTATGGTGACAATGTATTTGGAAAAAGCGCTGTCAAAATTAATAAAAACATTTTCTCCCGTATCTAGTACCTTAAAGGGATGTGTCGGTCTTGCAGTAACGATACATTCCTTTACGTCTCCAACATTTTTTAATTTTAACTCTTCCACGTTTCTCTATAATAGAGAGATATTGCAAATTTCTATAACCTCAGCCAATAATAGTGAAAACGTAATAAGAGGCAAATAAATTCCATGCTAAAATAAGACTTATTGCAAACCTGAAAATTTGATGTTAGAGTCCTTGTCCTTATACATATTTCTTATTGAAGTGAACTTAAAGGTATTAAATAAAGTTACTTTAATATCTTAAGTATATATATAACAGTTTTAGTGAGTAGTTTTTGTTTATGATGTCAACGGTTATATTGAGTATTGTCAGAATCGACATACATCAGTTCATTATATATTTTATTCAATAAATATCTACAAAACGATTGTAGCTTCCTCATTAGAAGTAATTTCAACAGGTTACGGGCCCAGATACATGTGCAATCGTTAATTAGATTTAAAACCACAAAAAAATCTGAGAGAAAATGGATTTAGCTAAGTACTTTAAACCATTATCTGGGGAAGCAGATTGGCCAATATGGAAAAGAAAAATTAGAGACCGACTGGACTATCATGTAGGAGCCCTGAAAGTTATTGATGGTATACTAAAGAATTTTAATGAGGCTTCCGAAGCAGGAGCTATGGCAGAGGAGATCAAGCAGTATAAAGAAAAGACTGATCTTTACCGTAAGGCAAATAATTATGCTAAGACAATGATGATGACAGCGATGACAGACGTGGTATACCAAAAAGTAATGGACAAAGAAACAGTTCATGATGTATGGTAAGTATTAAAATTGCAATTTGAAGCTACATCACAAGATCGGTTATTTTAAATCTGTAGAGTTTTTTGCCTTTTGTTGGAAACCAGATGATGATGTTTCAACTCATATTGCAAAATTAAGAAATCTATGGAATGAGTTAAACAATAGTCTTAAAGCTAAAACATTGCTCAACTTCCAGATTTGATGTTAATTTGTAAGGTTCTTCATGTTTTACCAACTAATTTCGCAAATTTCGAGTCTGGCTGGTTATTATTGACCAAAGATACTAATAAAACCTTTGAAGAATTAACAATGCAGCTTTGTATGAATGAAAAAAATTTCATAAAGGTTACAAATTCAGAAAATACTGTGTAAGAAGCATTGGTAGCCAAATCAGAGAAAGAAGATCAAACTAAAAAGAATAAAAAGCAGAGATCTAAGAAGTATGATAACTGTAACTATTGTAAAGAAAAAGATCCACTAGGTAAGTAATTGCAATAAATGGATAGCTGATGGAAAACCTGCCAAAAACAACAGAGTTACAAGCAATTTTCAAAATAGCTTAGCTGCAGCTAATTCGGTAGTTTTAATGTCCATGTGCAATGACCTCAATGTAATTGAGAAAAACTCTGAAAATTGGTGGATAGATAATGGTGCAACCAGGCATGTAACAAATTGTTATGATTATTTTAGTACTTACGAACAATTTAACTCACACAGTGTTATGAGAACAGCTGTAAAAGAATGCATAAATGCAGAAGGAAAAGTTACTATAGGAGTTTTAGGAAGAGTGAACAATAAGAATGAAGAAATTTTGCTAAAAGATGTATGGTACGTTTCTAATATGACCAAAATTTTATTATCCATTTTATCAGCCCAAGCTAAGAACAAAAATAGTGAGTTTAAGTCTACAGCAACAAAGTGTACCTTAACAGTTGGCAATAGAGATGTATTATGTGGATATAGAGATATAAATTGTGCACTCTACAAAGCAGATTTAAAGCCAATTTTATCAGAAGTAAATGCAATAGTCTAAGATAGTTCACTATTGTAACTTTTTCATGAAAGGTGGGGGCATCAATATAAACATATAAGTCATTTATTTGAAAAAGAGATGGGATTCAATGTTAAGCTAAACAATGGACTTTGTGAGCCGTGCATATATGGAAAACTGCATCGTCTTCCATTTGGTACTAGAACTAAAGCCACCAAACCAGGTCAGTTAATAACCGCAAACATGCAGAAGCATATGGTCACCCAATACAAGAAATATTACCTGATAACGAAGGAGAGTTTGACAATAAAGATTTTAGAGAAATTCTTACTGCACATGGAATTGTTCAGAGATTAACAGCTCCATACACCCCTGAGCAGAATGGCCTTAGTGAAAGAGAAAACCGTACTGTTATAGAAATGGCTAGAACATTCAAGTATTCAAATTCAGACATAGTATTTCCCGAAGCCATTTGGGTCTAATTAGTTAACTCAGCTATCTACATCCTTAATTGAACTGTTAAGTGAAGATGTTTTAAGGGTCAAAAGAGTTTTTAGGTACATTGCAGGGACTCTCGATTTAGGAATAGTCTACCAAACAAATTATAATAAAGGAATTTTAAACGGTTACAGTGACTCAGATTTTGCAGGATATACTAGCACTGGACGAACTACTTCTGGAGTTGTTGTTTCATATGCAAGCAGAGCAATATCACGGCATAATCGGCAGGCTAACTTGTCTTGGCGGCAACGCTACGCGCACATCTACGCGCACACCGCCATTTTGGGGTCCAACCTCTCAGTCAAGCCAGTGGCGTCACTGTCGTCGTTTATATAGACAAAAACAAACAAGTTGCAGCAGCTCGGAATCAGTAGCGTGTGTCTTAAATTTATTTTGTTTGTGATGTGTGTATTATGTAGTTATTGTTATTTTTTTAGAATTATAGATATTTTTGATACTTTTTATATAGTAGTTGTTTTCCAGTATTAATTTGTTAACTTTTAAGTGTTTTACTATGTCTGGGCAAAGTTGTGCAGCAAAAAACTATATGAATAAACTGTATTAAAAGATTTTTTCGGTTTATCCTATTAGGTAGGTATGTATAGTATACTTTTAAAAAAAATCCTAGGTTATGGGTCAGTTTGTCAGTTATAAACCTATTAATTCCACAAAACTATTCCATATGTCGCTGAAGGTAAAAAACATGCTGCCAAATTTTTTTGAGGAATTGCAACTCTTAATTAACCTTCCTCCATGATGGTAACTGTGTAAACCCTACATCGGTCCAATATCAAAGGACGTTCAAAAAATTGCAATGTTTAAATTTATTTCATTCTGAAACTGAAAACTGCGAAACAGGTGGGGATGCTTTACTTGTAAGGCTGCATGAAATTCGTAGGACTAGTAAGGATGAGCCGTTTTCCAAAATCGCGTGTAATGGTGGCAATATTGTCGAAAATGTAAATATAAACAAGCATATTAATAAATTGCATGCACAAAATATTAAAATTTTTCAAGAAAATTTTTTTATATATGCGGATTTTTAATTAAAAAATGTCTTAAAATTCACAGTTTCGATGTATGTACACAATATGCCTTACCACACGAAGACTTGGATACAAGTTCCATGTATTGTTATTATAAAGCATACAAAAAAGCAAATGAAGATATTTTTGGCAATTTAAAAATGTCAAATAATAGTTTTGTATGTTTAATAACAAAAATTGAAATAATTTTTCAACACAATTTTGAATTATTTATCACTAAATCCGGCGTCTGTAATTTTTTTTTAGATTTAATTAATTCCGAGATAACATTTGACGCTCCTTGTCCCCGATTTCCAGAAATATATGTTATTAAGTTATATTTAAGGCTACTCATATATTACACTTTAAAAATATTAATAGAAATTTTAAGACCATCAATAAAAACAAGATAATTATTTGGCGCAATCTGTAGAACATATTGTCTTTCTTAATGCTGTTCTTATAAGTTAAATTAAAATATATTTTACGTAAATTTTTACTTTTTTGTTTTAATACGATCCTGCCTATCAATATCTTATTTTATTACAAAATCTTTAAATACGCTTTAGTCCGACCCTGACTAAGACCCCTGAATGGCGTCGCCAAGGTCAAATTTTCTTAGTATAATATTTGTATGCGATCAGCGGCAAGTGATCCTGCCGATTGTTTCTTATGCCGTGGCAATATCATAGATACGCAGAAGACAGCCAGTAGTAGCAACTTCAATTACAGAAGCAGAAATTATCGCGGCAACTGAAGCAACAAAGGACGTCATCTGGTTGACAAGTCTATTTTTGACCATTGCCCAATTTAGTCAAGTTCCCATTCTGCAAGTTGATAATTCAGCAGCTGTCAAATTGGCACAGAATCCCGAATTCCACAACAGAACAAAACATAACCGTCAAGCACTTTTTTATCAGAGAAAAATTCATGGAAGGAAAATTGGGAATTGAGCAAATAACCCACTGAACTGTATTATTTTACTGGATAGGATATAGGCTATATTTAACATACTAAAAAACCGTTCCACCAAGGAGACCGGAAGTGCAACAATGCTGGCCGATTTGGGCAAATTATGGTGGGTTCACAGAACTGAAATTTGGGATAATTTGACATACCTAACCTATAATTTGATTAGTTTTTCTTCTTATTCTTCTTCTATTCCGTTTGCGGGCGATGTCCTTCGGGAAAATTCACCCATTATTTGATTTTTTATGAAAGAAAATATAATAATGGAAACGTGAAGCATATTGTGTCTTCAAGAATGAACGTTAATTGTTTATTTCATACTCTTTTTACTTTGTTTTCCACAATAAAAACATCTCATCGTAGCTTGTTGACACAATTAAATGACAAATGTGATGACAAATGGAAATAGAGGTTACGTTAAATAACATCCGGTCCGCCATATTATTTGCCCAAATCGGCCAGTTTTTCGGAACGTTTTTTAGGGGGCTATATCCTATCCAGTAAAATAATACAGATCAGTGAAATAACCACGTAGGACCAAGTCGCGGATATTATGACGAAACCCTTACAGAAACTCCGATTAGAGGAAATAAGAAAACTAATGGGACTACATTGAATATTTTTATAAAACTTTATTTAAGAAAGGAAAGTATTGAAGTTAAAGGTATTAAATAAAGTTACTTCAAGATCTTAAGTATAGAGTTTTAATGAGTAGTTTTTGTTTATGATGTTAACGGTTGTGTTGAGTATGAAGACTAGTATTGAGTTTTGTCAGAATCGACATACATTAGTTCATTATATATTTTATTTAATAAATATCTACAAAACGACTGTAGCTTTCTCATTAAAAGTCATTTCAACATTTCTAACCTCATTTTAAAAATGTTAAATTACAGTTCATCATTTTTATTGTAATAGTACATAATAAGGAAGAGGCATTACAAGTTACCATTTTGGAAGGTTTTGATGACGATGATATTAAATATTTAATATTAAAATACTTCGAACTGATACGCTGTCCTTAAACATCCATAATTTAGGATAGGCACAATCTTTAATAAACGATCTGCGTATGCTTAGATGTCAAAATAAGAGTGGCACTAATAGCGACTAACCTTAAGTGAACTTGCAATAACTCTCTAATAGGGGGTGGGTTGGCTCAGTGGTTAGAGTCATGACTTTGAGATCGGAAGGTCTCAGGTTTGAATCCCACCGTTGGCCGGGATTTTTTCATTTAATTTAATTATTTAAAATTAATTCTGATGCCTTGGTAGGATTCCCCACTCGACCATTCACTGTTGGGTTCTAATTAACAGTGCTGTTTCTAAAGTGGCGGTGGGAAACAGTAACAAAGCCTACACAGAACACGAGGCTAATGGCCATAGAAGTCGACGCCGATGACACCAAATTAAAAAAAAAAAACAAAACTCTAATATCTATCTAATAACTCTCTAATAACTCTCTAATAACTCTCTAATAACTCTCTAATAACTCTCTAATAACTCTCTAATAACTCTCTAATAACTCTCTAATAACTCTCTAATAACTCTCTAATAACTATCTAATAACTCTCTAATAACTCTCTAATAACTCTCTAATAACTCTCTAATAACTCTCTAATAACTCTCTAATAACTCTCTAATAACTCTCTAATAACTCTCTAATAACTCTCTAATAACTCTCTAATAACTCTCTAATAAATCTCTAATAACTCTCTAATAATTCTCTAATAACTCTCTATTAGTAAAGTCACGATCTAATGCAGAGAAACTGTGTCCCGAAATTAAAAATTTATGATCAATCGTGTCGAAGTTGCCAGTAGCCATGAGGAAAAGTGAACAAAACCAATAACATCCAATTTTTCAAATACCTAGCAGAGTTATCACTACATACCCACAACTTGCGTTTATAGGTAGCAAGAGTCCATTGGTTTTCTGGTTTCCAGCTCGACCAGACTGCTCTTCGCACCAGACACACATGATTCCATCAGCAGTGTCACTAACATGAATGCTGAATTTGTAGCGCGATAATTAGTGACTATAATACATACCAGTGTGTGTAAAATCTAAAGTCACTGTATAGGTGTCGCTTTCCGATAAAATGCTATTTTCAAAATCGTGCTTTATAGATTTGAACACATTTTCCACCTGTCTGTGGTGCAATTTAAGATGAGTTTTGGCTTGATTTGCAACAGTGACGTCTGTGCATTTCGATTTTAAAAGTCTTGCACGTGCCAACTCGATAAAATACTGGCAGGATTCCACATGTTTTTATTTAGCTATTCGTGGCCTTTTCATATGTTAGACGTACAACGAGTCATGCTCTTAGCAGCTGAACACCTTTTGACGGTCTATAAAACAAAAAGTAAAGCGCATTGGCACTTAAATCATATAGCTATGCATTAGCCTTGGCACATACATTATTTTTGTAAAAATATGTAGATAAACAGATAAATGATGTGAAGAAGATGACATTTATGTTACAAAATATACAGTCAAAAATCTAATAGGTACTAAAATTAATAAACGTCTATTATTTTAGTTGTGACTTCTAAACTTAAAATCAACGTGTCAACAGCGCATTTGAAGTTTTCAGCAAATTTCACATTTCGTTTTCACAGACCCAGCTTAGTTATACATCGTTTAAACTATTTTTTGTGTATTTATCATTATAGTAGTGATATATTATTTTGCACCCACATGGATATTAGCTTATCTACGCACAGACTACAAAACGAAAAAGTATGCTATTGCGTTCAACTAAACGAAAATATTTCATATACATTCTAGGTAGTGAGAACGCTGCAAAAAAATTAAATCCACCAACCACAGTTCATATTTTGATCACCAAACTACTATTATGTTTAAAATTTTAAATAAGTAACAATTCTGTCAAATAATTTGTCAGTATATTTGTTAGTTATTGAGATTAATTATACATTAAAATGAGTTATTCTTGTCTTGTGTAGAATCGATAAATACCTAATAGCATTTCTATTTTTATTTTTTCTATATTTACAAATAAATCGTAAATTTTAATAAAACTTAATTACGAGTATTAAAACTAAAATGTTAGGTGTGTCAATTGAGCTGATACCAGCGCATTTGGCTGTTAAGTTGACAAGAAAAAATCTAAGATTGAAAACTAATTTATTTTATTTTATAAATTAGTAAAAATCATAAAGTATTTTTAAATTAGTTATTTTATTTTAATAACCTAAAATAATTTTTAAAATTTGTAAATTTTCGTTATTGGGTCGTAGAAAAAATATACTATACAACTAGAGTGGATGTTTCATATTAACTCTTGTTGCACAAACTAATATTATTTAAACTATCAAAAAAATACACACTAAATAGATACCCAGTATACTAATACAATTCTTTATTTATTATCTAAATTAATCAAATAAATAATTATTATAAATGCATCAAAAACTTACATTAAAAATTGTCAAAACTACCTACAATGTACCGTAACGAAATCACAAGTAATAATATGCTTTATTATTAAAAAAACAATAAATAGTTGCTTTTTATCGTAGAGGAGTTAATTTGAATATAATTCGATATTCATAATTACAAAAAAATAATTAAGATTAGGTACGTACGCATTTCAAACTCGTTTTAAATGTGAGTACACTAGCTACTTAAATGTGTTTAGAATTCCCAGACATAAAAAATAATTCAATTTAAAAATTACCATTACAAACGTGAACGTTAAGAAGTTTGTGAATAGGAATTTAAAAATTGCTGAAAAAGGGATGATATAAGTGAAGAAAACATGATTTTTATATTAAAAATATGACCATTTTTGTTAAATAATTTTTGTACCAAGGTCGTAAAGTTGGCCGAATCAGAAAATTGCGGCCGAGGCGTAGCCGAGGCCAAGCAACTCCTGGTTAGGCAAAATAAGATCATACGGCCGAGGTGCACACAACATTTTTTAGGCGACTGTCTCGTCAAGTAGAGCCAACATTTTTTTACATTCTTGTTTTTAAAAAGAGGCTTAAATGCAAAAATTTTTTAAAATTTTTATTGATCGAATTAAAATCCATTGTTAACTAATAAAATTTGTACAGAATTATTAACGATAAGTATGATAAACCTGTGTTTATAAAAAGCGGCAAAAAAGGTACACTTTAGGCAGGATACACATACTAAAGGTATGCTGACTTTCGATTCATAATTCGTCCTTACCGCGCATGACGTAATGCAGGACGAACTTTCAAGTTATTTTGACACTTTTCGATTGAGTAGTATAAAATAATTTAATATATGTTTTTGTGTTATAGTCTATTATTATGTATGAGATAGTATTAAAATAATAAAGCGTTCGTAATCCATTCTTTTAGTAGACAGTTAAAATATTTGCACCTAATTAACCTGCTTATAACTTCTAAACAGCTGAAGGTAAAAAAGTTCAATTTTTTCTAAAATGTTTTATTTTTCCACAAGGTATGTTAAGAACATTGTGTCAAACGGGTTATGTAGGTAAAAGGGTTTAAACTTTGACTTTTAAATAACGTTACGTTCATAAATAATAATTTTACTATAAAAACTACTTCTTACCTACAAATCCAAATCAGAATCGAAATCAGAAGATGAACTGTCGCAACCAATATTTACAATGAGTGGCTCGATCATTTCATCAGTAATATTGTCCAACTTCCACATTTTCTCTTCTTCTATAATTGTATGATTTACTGCCTTTTCCAAGTTTTCAGGCTTTACATTGTTTACAGCCTCCAAAAACAACTGTTAAACATCACTCATTTTAAAAGAATTATTTTTTCTTGAAACTTCTCCCTTTATCTGTGCCCATATCAGTTCAATCGGGTTTACTTCGCAATGATATGGTGGTGATCTAACCACCGTCATCCCACGATTTTTTGCAATTTCATCAATTTCATATTTTTTGAATTTCTCTTTATGAAGGGAACACAAATGATACAGTTCTTTTCTCACAGAACCGGGATGGAACTTAATATTCTTTGAATTTAGCCAATTCTGTAAATCTTTTTTTAACCACTTGGTTGTGGGCATTTTTTCTATAAGTCTCGAGTGATAACTTGCATTATTCATTACTATTATACAGTTCTGAGGAAGAAGATCTATAATTTGTTCGAAACACTCTTTAAAGACATCAGCATTCATGTCCTCATGGTAGTCACCGGTACGAGTAGATTCAAAAGTCAATAAACCACCTTTAACAAAACCGTTTGAACTACCGATGTGTACTATTATTAGTCTGCGCCTCTTTCCTGATGGTGGATTTAAACCAGTAGATACATTATTTAAAAAAGCCTGTCTTCGACTTGTAACAGTTTCATATTGCCAAAATTTATTTGATCCATGTTTCATCTAAATAAAATATATTTTTTCTTTGGCTTCTCATTTCTTTTATAGTCCTTAGGTAATTTCTTCTACATACTACAATATCGCTTCTTTCTATTAAAATAGACTTTCTAGAATGCTTTTTCCATAGAAAACCTATTGTCATGCTAAACAAATATCACCCTATACATAAAATATACATTTTCTATTTTAATATACATTCGTTAAGTTAAATAATTTAGCATAATATTTTATATAATATTTTGATAAACATTAGATGCAATACATAAGTACGTCCTTAATAAATGTAAATATAACATTAAACTAGACACGTACTGACCTTAACCGATTAATATAAAAATCGGCTAGGTCAACAATAATGACACTCTTGGTCGGGGTCTCATCCGAGACTCTTGGCCGGAGTCTCATCCAATACTCTTAGTTTGAGTCTCATCATTGTATCTCATGCCAGCAAAGAAGTGACGTGACCTCGTCGCACAGTTAGATGTATAGCCCATGGTAAGGCCCATATTGTATTATTATTATTATTATTATTATTATTATTATTATTATTATTATTATTATTATTATTATTATTATTATTATTATTATTATTATTATTATTATTATTATTATTATTATTATTATTATTATTATTATTATTATTATTATTATTATTATTATTATTATTATTATTATTATTATTATTATTATTATTATTATTATTATTATTATTATTATTATTATTATTATTATTATTATTATTATTATTATTATTATTATTATTATTATTATTATTATTATTATTATTATTATTATTATTATTATTATTATTATTATTATTATTATTATTATTATTATTATTATTATTATTATTATTATTATTATTATTATTATTATTATTATTATTATTATTATTATTATTATTATTATTATTATTATTATTTTTTTTTTTTTTTTTATTTTTTTTTTTTATTTGTGGTGTCATCGGCGTCGACTACTACGGCCATTAGCCTCGTGTTCTGTGTAGGCTTTGTTACTGTTTCCCAGCGCCACTTTAGGAACAGCACTGTTAATTAGAACCCAACAGTGAATGGTCGAGTGGGGAATCCTACCAAGGCATCAGAATTAATTTTAAATAATTAAATTAAATGAAAAAATATTATTATTATTATTATTATTATTATTATTATTATTATTATTATTATTATTATTATTATTATTATTATTATTATTATTATTATTATTATTATTATTATTATTATTATTATTATTATTATTATTATTATTATTATTATTATTATTATTATTATTATTATTATTATTATTATTATTATTATTATTGTATATTGTGTATTGATTACTATTACTGATAAATAAATTGTTAATTGTTCTCGTAATCTTTTATTTCTCCAAGTCAGGTAGCACATAGAGTCATTAGACTCAATCACGACAATAGGCTCGTGACACTATTTCTTTTAAAAGTTTCCATAGTGTGCTTCGACTCATTTTAGGGTAATCCTTATCATCTCGAACCGTGGCAAGAACTTTGTCTACTGTCGGAAATTATTTTCTAAAGAAGAACGCATGCACTTTCCTTCGAAGTCTTTCTTTCAAAAGATTTTCTAATTGAAATTTTGGTTTTCCTGGAGCTTTACGTGCTGTTTGAAACTCGCCACATTTCTCTTCTTTAACAACTCTGTAAATCGTAGATTTCCCAACACCAAGCGTACTACTAATTCCACTGTGTCATCAATAAATGTTTGTCTGTAAATGATTTAAAACAATTAAATATTAATGTTTTTTCATTAACTGTTAAAGGACCGATTTTTTGTTGTTTACGCAGCCCTTCCAAATTTTCCATGATCACACTAGAATTCACACTGCACCTTGCAAGTTGCAACTAAACGACATTTAGTAAACTGTCAAGAATACACAACTTGGACCTCATTACTAAATGGAAAACCTATAATCGCATTTTCGGTGAAATTTGTTGGGAAGGTATTTATCTACTTATAATTCGA
>OV651825.1:32274559-32479559 GCA_927349885.1 Psylliodes chrysocephalus
AATTAAAATAAATTAAAATAAATTAAAATAAATTAAAATAAATTAAAATAAATTAAAATAAATTAAAATAAATTAAAATAAATTAAAATAAATTAAAATAAATTAAAATAAATTAAAATAAATTAAAATAAATTAAAATAAATTAAAATAAATTAAAATAAATTAAAATAAATTAAAATAAATTAAAATAAATTAAAATAAATTAAAATATATTAAAATAAATTGAAATAAATTAAAATAAATTAAAATAATGTAAAAAATAAAATAAATTATTTTTATGTTTTGCAATAAAGTAAAATGAAAACTAGTGATCATTTTTTTAATATTTATTTTGTTTAATTATCTTAGAATTGACAAGTAATATAATAATACTTTCCCTAATTCAATCTCGCGAGTAAATTTCCTAAAGCCGACTAAGCCTGTGTGGGGAAGGGACGGCTATTATTTTTATGGCGCTCAGTGACTCAGTGACTTAAAGATGATTTATAGAGCTATTTGACTTAAAGGTGAAGAAATCCCGAAAAACCTCAAGCAATATCATCAAAGCGGTAAAGCATGGCGAATTTGTAATATGGATGTCATATTAATAGAATTTAAATTACTGCAAATATGGCACACACCAAATTCTATAACGAACCATGAAAATTAATTAAAAATTTACCTGATTTGTCTCTCAACCACAAAATTGCCTACAAGTGAATATAAACGCCTTAGACAACTACGCTACCGAGCCAACTATGTTGTTTTTGTATTACTTAAACTGATATAGTGTATTACATTACAAGTATGAAAATTGAAATTTTTTACTCGAGTGGGACACAAGTGTATAAAATCACTTTTACACAAGGGATGTACAATATTTTTCCTACGACTACAAATTCATTTTATAAAAAAAAGTTTAAAATCACGAAATCTGGCTATAAAGTTCAATCAAAATGTGGCTGGTTTTTTTTATATGCCTTAATAAATAATTTTTATAGCGTTTTACCTATTGTGTTTTGTCGTAATTAAAAACTTAATTTCATTTACAATCACTTTAATAGGATAATAACGATGAAATCACATTAGGTATAAATATTAATAATAATAATACTCTCCCTAATTCACCCCCTTACGAGTGAATTTTAAGCCCAAAAGCTGAGCTTGTGTGGAGAAAGGGACGGCTATTATTATTATTTGCCCTGGCGTTCTGAGGCGACTTAAAGATGATTGATAGTGCCATTTGACTTACAGGTGAGAAAAAATAAAATATTAGTTCATTTTTTTTTCAAAAATAATATATAATAAGATGAATAATCGTGAACAAGAACTTTTTTGTAATTCTACTTTAAATTTTTTGCTGAACAATAATCAAAATAGTACAAAATAAATAGCAAAAAGAAAAGCTCGGCCATAAGATTAATAAAAAGTACCTATTTAAAATAAATAACAAAACTCGTATTTTTTATTTTCATATTTAAAAAAAAAGACGTTGGTTCCATTTCGTCGCGATATGGTCGAAACATGCAAAGTTGATAAAATTGAGCGCTCTGTGAACTGAGCTAAGAAGCTTGTCGCATAAATTATCCAATCAAATATATACACAAAAAAAAAATAATATTACCTTAAAATTGTTTTAATAATTTGTTAAAAATAATTATCTAGAATCTAGGTATAGAAATAAATATTCACGATTTAAATTTACTATCTTGTGGCATAATAAAAACTGCATATTATGCGTTAGTTGACTCTCATTTACGTTATGCTGTTCAGTTTTGGGGAGTCTGTTCTGCCGAATTATTTGGTAGATTCCTTATAATGCAGAAACGGGCAATAAGGTTCTTATGTGGAGCACACAGATTAGTTTCATGTAGACCGCTGTTCTTAAAACAAGAAATATTAACATTACCTTCTTTATTTTTCTTAGAAACTTGTTGCATGATCCATAAGAACAAGTCGAAATATAAATCGAATATATCCCGTGTAACTCGCCAAACGGGTAACTTGAAGTTGCCTATTCCCAAAACTGAACTCTTTGCCAATTACGGAAGCATCTCCATATCATGGGGCTGTCAGGATCCGTACTCTGCAGAGGGCGCGAGCAAGAAGATGAGACCATCGAGCATATTCTTTACGATTGCTTGACGCTCTCATTTATTAGAAGATTTGTGTTCGGCGAGTATCGGCTAACCCGGCCGATATAACAGAAGCACCTCTTGGCGAAGTTGTCAACTATATTAAATCTGTAGGCTGGCTCACGAGGTAGGAGGTGCCTATCATCTTAGGAGGATGCACAATGGGCATAATAAGGCCTAAGTGCGGTGGAGGTAACCCACCCTCCACACGTTACAGATTACAGATGCCCTTAACGTTTGTACATTGTATTTGTTTTGTTAAAATAAATGTATAAATATAACAGTAGCTATTATTAATTCATATCAAACTAAACTACGATTTTTAGATGTTAACATACTTATGTATATCACTGGCAATTTCCACTATTCCAGTATCGGTTCTTTAGTTTAAATTTCTTTAAATTGAAATTATACATTTTTAAAATTGATTGCAAAAAAAATGCTCAATATCAACGGTGACACACGGTATAGAAGTCACCCAAACCAAACTTATCACATACCAAAATCCTGAAATTTGGCTTGGAAGCCAACGTGTTAAAAGCAAACGTCACACCATCAAGTTCTGCTCATTCTCAAGCTAACAAATTTGTTTATCGTCAACTTTTATTTAATATGATATATATGGAGCTAGAAGGTATATATGTACAAATTATATATACATATATAGGGTGCTAGAATGTATATATGTATAAACCATATATAAGGAGCCATTTAGTCAAATTAAGTGCGAAAAATTCCGGGTGCGAGAACGATTAAATAGTTTTTGGTGTTACTTCGTCGTTTTACCTGTATATATATATATATATATATATATATATATATATATATATATATATACAGGTAAAACGACGAAGTAACACCAAAAACTATTTAATCGTTCTCGCACCCGGAATTTTTCGCACTTAATTTGACTAAATGGCTCCTTATATATGGTTTATACATATATACATTCTAGCACCCTATATATGTATATATAATTAGTACATATATACCTTCTAGCTCCATATATATCATATTAAATAAAAGTTGACGAAAAACAAATTTGTTAGCTTGAGAATGAGTAGAACTTGATGGTGTGACGTTTGATTTTAACACGTTGGCTTCCAAGCCAAATTTCAGGATTTTGGTATGTGATAAGTTTGGTTTGGGTGACTTCTATACCGTGTGTCACCATTGATATTGAGCATTTTTTTTGCAATCAATTTTAAAAATGTATAATTTCAATTTAAAGAAATTTAAACTAAAGAACCGATACTGGAATAGTGGAAATTTCCAGTGATATACATAAGTATGTTAACATCTAAAAATCGTAGTTTAGTTTGATGTGAATTAATGATAGCTACTGTTATATTTATACAGTTATTTTAACAAAACAAATACAATGTACAAACGTTAAGGGCATCTGTAATCTGTAACGTGTGGAGGGTGGGTTACCTCCACAGCACTTAGGCCTTATTAGGTCCATTGTGCATCCTCCTAAGATGATAGGCACCTCCTACCTCGTGAGCCAGCCTACAGATTTAATATAGTTGACAACTTCGCCAAAAGGTGCTTCTGTTATATCGGCCGGGTTAGCCGATACTCGCCGAACACAAATCTAATAAATGAGAGCGTCAAGCAATCGTAAAGAATATGCTCGATGGTCTCATCTTCTTGCTCGCGCCCTCTGCAGAGTACGGATCCTGACAGCCCCATGATATGGAGATGCTTCCGTAATTGGCAAAGAGTTCAGTTTTGGGAATAGGCAACTTCAAGTTACCCGTTTGGCGAGTTACACGGGATATATTCGATTTATATTTCGACTTGTTCTTATGGATCATGCAACAAGTTTCTAAGAAAAATAAAGAAGGTAATGTTAATATTTCTTGTTTTAAGAACAGCGGTCTACATTAAACTAATCTGTGTGCTCCACATAAGAACCTTATTGCCCGTTTCTGCATTATAAGGACTCTACCAAATAATTCGGCAGAACAGACTCCCCAAAACTGAACAGCATAACGTAAATGAGAGTCAACTAACGCATAATATGCAGTTTTTATTATGCCACAAGATAGTAAATTTAAATCGTGAATATTTATTTCTATACCTAGATTCTAGATAATTATTTTTAATAAATTATTAAAACAATTTTGAGGTAATATTATTTTTTTTTATTTTTTTTTTGTTTATATATTTGATTGGATAATTTATGCGACAAGCTTGTTAGCTCAGTTCACAGAGCGCTCAATTTTATCAACTTTGCAAGTTTCGACCATATCGCGACGAAATGGAAGCAACGTCTTTTTTTTTTTTAAATATAAAAATTAAAAATACGAGTTTTGTTATTTATTTTAAATAGGTACTTTTTATTAATCTTATGTCCGAGCTTTTCTTTTCGCTATTTATTTTGTACTATTTTGATTATTGTTCAGCAAAAAATTTAAAGTAGAATTACAAGAAAGTTCTTGTTCACGATTGTTCATCCTATTATATATTGTTTAAAAAAAAAATGAACTAATATTTTATTTTTTCTCACTTGTAAGTCAAATGGCACTATCAATCATCTTTAAGTCGCCTTGGAACGCCAGGGCAAATAACAATAATAGCCGTCCCTTTCCCCGCACAAGCTCAGCTTTTAAGTTTAAAATTCACTCGTAAGGGGGTGAATTAGGGAGAGTATTATTATTATTATTATTATTATTATTATTATTATTATTATTATTTATACCTAATGTGATTTCACCGTTATTATCCTATGAAAGTGATTATAAATGAAATTAAGTTTTTAATTACGACAAAACACAATAGGTAAAACGCCAAAAAAATTATTTATTAAGGCATATAAAAACCAGTCACATTTTGATTGAACTTTATAGCCAGATTTCCTGATTTTAAACTTTTTTTTTTATAAAATGAATTTGTAGTCGTAGAGAAAAATATTGTACATCCCTTGTGTAAAAGTGATTTTATACACTTGTGTCCCACTCGAGTAAAAAATTTCAATTTTCATACTTGTAATACGCTATATCAGTTTAAGTAATACAAAAACAACATAGTTGGCTCGGTAGCGTAGTTGTCTAAGGCGTTTATATTCACTTGTAGGCAATTTTGTGGTTGAGAGACAAACAGCTTAAAATCCTACATCAAACCAAGTGAATTTTTAATTAATTTGCATGATTCGTTATAGAATTTGGTGTGTGCCGTATTTGCAGTAATTTAATTTCTATTAATATGACATCCATATTACAAATTCGCCATGCTTTACCGCTTTTATGATAATGCTTAAGGTTTTTCGGGTTTTCTTCACCTTTAAGTCAAATAGCTCTATAAATCATCTTTAAGTCACTTAGTCACTGAGCGCCATACAAATAATAGCCGTCCTTTCCCTACACAGGCTTAGTCGGCTTTAGGAAATTTACTCGCGAGATTGAATTAGGGAAAGTATTATTATAATATTTGTTAATTAAACAAAATAAATATTAAAAAATGATCACTAGTTTTCATTTTACTTTATTGCAAAACAAAAATAATTTATTTTATTTTTTACATTATTTTAATTTATTTTAATTTATTTTAATTTATTTTAATTTATTTTAATTTATTTTAATTTATTTTAATTTATTTTAATTTATTTTAATTTATTTTAATTTATTTTAATTTATTTTAATTTATTTTAATTTATTTTAATTTATTTTAATTTATTTTAATTTATTTTAATTTATTTTAATTTATTTTAATTTATTTTAATTTATTTTAATTTATTTTAATTTATTTTAATTTATTTTAATTTATTTTAATTTATTTTAATTTATTTTAATTTATTTTAATTTATTTTAATTTATTTTAATTTATTTTAATTTATTTTAATTTATTTTAATTTATTTTAATTTATTTTAATTTATTTTAATTTATTTTAATTTATTTTAATTTATTTTAATTTATTTTAATTTATTTTAATTTATTTTAATTTATTTTAATTTATTTTAATTTATTTTAATTTATTTTAATTTATTTTAATTTATTTTAATTTATTTTAATTTATTTTAATTTATTTTAATTTATTTTAATTTATTTTAATTTATTTTAATTTATTTTAATTTATTTTAATTTATTTTAATTTATTTTAATTTATTTTAATTTATTTTAATTTATTTTAATTTATTTTAATTTATTTTAATTTATTTTAATTTATTTTAATTTATTTTAATTTATTTTAATTTATTTTAATTTATTTTAATTTATTTTAATTTATTTTAATTTATTTTAATTTATTTTAATTTATTTTAATTTATTTTAATTTATTTTAATTTATTTTAATTTATTTTAATTTATTTTAATTTATTTTAATTTATTTTAATTTATTTTAATTTATTTTAATTTATTTTAATTTATTTTAATTTATTTTAATTTATTTTAATTTATTTTAATTTATTTTAATTTATTTTAATTTATTTTAATTTATTTTAATTTATTTTAATTTATTTTAATTTATTTTAATTTATTTTAATTTATTTTAATTTATTTTAATTTATTTTAATTTATTTTAATTTATTTTAATTTATTTTAATTTATTTTAATTTATTTTAATTTATTTTAATTTATTTTAATTTATTTTAATTTATTTTAATTTATTTTAATTTAATTTATTTTAATTTATTTTAATTTATTTTAATTTATTTTAATTTATTTTAATTTATTTTAATTTATTTTAATTTATTTTAATTTATTTTAATTTATTTTAATTTATTTTAATTTATTTTAATTTATTTTAATTTATTTTAATTTATTTTAATTTATTTTAATTTATTTTAATTTATTTTAATTTATTTTAATTTATTTTAATTTATTTTAATTTATTTTAATTTATTTTAATTTATTTTAATTTATTTTAATTTATTTTAATTTATTTTAATTTATTTTAATTTATTTTAATTTATTTTAATTTATTTTAATTTATTTTAATTTATTTTAATTTATTTTAATTTATTTTAATTTATTTTAATTTATTTTAATTTATTTTAATTTATTTTAATTTATTTATATTATTTTATTTTAGCACTGGAAAAGTAAATTTATATTGTCAAATTTGGAATTGAATCATACATTATAATACATAATACATTATAATATTCTTTCGTTCGTCGACATATATTTTAGCCGGTATTTTCACCAAAGGACCTAAGGTGCTCTTACGTTCACTTACGAAAACAAACTGGGGTGCCACGAAGTAAGAAAATATATACAAAGTGAGGTGCCACAAAGTAAGGAAGTACTTTTACTCGCGAGGTGCCCCTACGTCGTAAACGTCTGAGCGTTGTGAGCGACCGGCCTGACCTCTGGGGAGTATACGGTTCAACTAAAATCGTGTTTTTATAGAAAAATGGTCGAAAAGGCACCTTTCTGAAATTTGGTAGGGGGGTTAGTAAGGTGTTAAAAAGGCCAAATATGCAATAAAACGTTCTAGCACCTTGCAATGGTGCAACAACGTAAATATAGGTGCCACTTCGTCCATATACATGCGTTTTTGGTGCCTCAACGTACGATTACCTATATATATATATATATATATATATATATATATATATATATATATATATATATATATATATATATATATATATATATATATATATATATATATATATATATATATATATAGGTAATCGTACGTTGAGGCACCAAAAACGCATTTATATGGGCGAAGTGGCACCTATATTTACGTTGTTGCACCATTGCAAGGTGCCAGATCGTTTTATTGCATATTTGGTCGTTTTAACTCCTTACTAACCCCTCTACCAAATTTCAGAAAGGTGCCATTTCGACCATTTTTCTATAAAAACACGATTTTAGTTGAACCGTATACTCCCCAGAGGTCAGGCCAGTCGCTAACAACGCTCAGACTTTTACGACGTAGTGGCACCTCGCATGTAAAAATGCTTCCTAACTTTGTGGCACCTCACTTAGTATACATTTTCTTACTTTGTGGCACCTCAGTTTGTTTTCGTAAGTGAACGTAAGAGCACCTTGGGTCCTTTGGTGAAAATATCCCAAATACCGGCTAAAATATATGTCGACGAACAAAAGAATATTATAATATGTATGATTCAATTCCAAATTTGACAATATAAATTTACTTTTCGAGTGATAAAATTAATTAATATAAATAAATTAAAATAAATTAAAATAAATTAATTAAAATAAATTAAAATAAATTAAAATAAATTAAAATAAATTAAAATAAATTAAAATAAATTAAAATAAATTAAAATAAATTAAAATAAATTAAAATAAATTAAAATAAATTAAAATAAATTAAAATAAATTAAAATAAATTAAAATAAATTAAAATAAATTAAAATAAATTAAAATAAATTAAAATAAATTAAAATAAATTAAAATAAATTAAAATAAATTAAAATAAATTAAAATAAATTAAAATAAATTAAAATAAATTAAAATAAATTAAAATAAATTAAAATAAATTAAAATAAATTAAAATAAATTAAAATAAATTAAAATAAATTAAAATAAATTAAAATAAATTAAAATAAATTAAAATAAATTAAAATAAATTAAAATAAATTAAAATAAATTAAAATAAATTAAAATAAATTAAAATAAATTAAAATAAATTAAAATAAATTAAAATAAATTAAAATAAATTAAAATAAATTAAAATAAATTAAAATAAATTAAAATAAATTAAAATAAATTAAAATAAATTAAAATAAATTAAAATAAATTAAAATAAATTAAAATAAATTAAAATAAATTAAAATAAATTAAAATAAATTAAAATAAATTAAAATAAATTAAAATAAATTAAAATAAATTAAAATAAATTAAAATAAATTAAAATAAATTAAAATAAATTAAAATAAATTAAAATAAATTAAAATAAATTAAAATAAATTAAAATAAATTAAAATAAATTAAAATAAATTAAAATAAATTAAAATAAAATAAATTAATTAAATTAAATTAAATTAAAATAAAATAAATTAAAATAAATTAAAATAAATTAAAATAAATTAAAATAAATTAAAATAAATTAAAATAAATTAAAATAAATTAAAATAAATTAAAATAAATTAAAATAAATTAAAATAAATTAAAATAAATTAAAATAAATTAAAATAAATTAAAATAAATTAAAATAAATTAAAATAAATTAAAATAAATTAAAATAAATTAAAATAAATTAAAATAAATTAAAATAAATTAAAATAAATTAAAATAAATTAAAATAAATTAAAATAAATTAAAATAAATTAAAATAAATTAAAATAAATTAAAATAAATTAAAATAAATTAAAATAAATTAAAATAAATTAAAATAAATTAAAATAAATTAAAATAAATTAAAATAAATTAAAATAAATTAAAATAAATTAAAATAAATTAAAATAAATTAAAATAAATTAAAATAAATTAAAATAAATTAAAATAAATTAAAATAAATTAAAATAAATTAAAATAAATTAAAATAAATTAAAATAAATTAAAATAAATTAAAATAAATTAAAATAAATTAAAATAAATTAAAATAAATTAAAATAAATTAAAATAAATTAAAATAAATTAAAATAAAATAAATTAATTAAATTAAATTAAATTAAAATAAAATAAATTAAAATAAATTAAAATAAATTAAAATAAATTAAAATAAATTAAAATAAATTAAAATAAATTAAAATAAATTAAAATAAATTAAAATAAATTAAAATAAATTAAAATAAATTAAAATAAATTAAAATAAATTAAAATAAATTAAAATAAATTAAAATAAATTAAAATAAATTAAAATAAATTAAAATAAATTAAAATAAATTAGTTTAGAAGTTTAAAATCAGGAAATCTGGCTATAAAGTTCAATCAAAATGTGGCTGGTTTTTTATATATGCCTTAATAAATAATTTTTATAGCGTTTTACCTATTGTGTTTTGTCGTAATTAAAAACGTAATTTCATTTATAATCACTTTCGTAGGATAATAACGATGAAATCACATCAGGTATAAATATTAATAATAATAATAATAATACTCTCCCTAATTTACCCCCTTACGAGTGAATATTAAGCCCAAAAGCTGAGCTTGTGTGGGGAAAGGGACGGCTATTATTATTATTTGCCCTGGCGTTCCTAGGCAACTTAAACATGATTGATAGTGCCATTTGACTTACAGGTGAGAAAAAAAAATATTAGTTCATTTTTTTTTCAAAAACAATATATAATAAGATGAACAATCGTGAACAAGAACTTTCTTGTAATTCTACTTTAAATTTTTTGCAGAACAATAATTAAAATAGTACGAAATAAATAGCGAAAAGAAAAGCTCGGCCATAAGATTAATAAAAAGTACCTATTTAAAATAAATAACAAAACTCGTATTTTTAATTTTCATATTTTAAAAAAAGAGACGTTGCTTCAATTTCGTCGCGATATGGTCGAAACATGCAAAGTTGATAAAATTGAGCGCTCTGTGAACTGAGCTAACAAGCTTGTCGCATAAAGTATCCAATCAAATATATAAACAAAAAAAATAAAAATAATATTACCTTAAAATTGTTTTAATAATTTGTTAAAAATAATTATCTAGAATCTAGGTATAGAAATAAATATTCACGATTTAAATTTACTATCTTGTGGCATAATAAAAACTGCATATTATGCGTTAGTTGACTCTCATTTACGTTATGCTGTTCAGTTTTGGGGAGTCTGTTCTGCCGAATTATTTGGTAGTGTCTTTATAATGCAGAAACGGGCAATAAGGTTCTTATGTGGAGCACACAGATTAGTTTCATGTAGACCGCTGTTCTTAAAACAAGAAATATTAACATTACCTTCTTTAGTTTTCTTAGAAACTTGTTGCATGATCCATAAGAACAAGTCGAAATATAAATCAAATTCCCGTGTAACTCGCCAAACTTGAAGTTGCCTATTCCCAAAACTGAACTCTTTGCCAATTACGGAAGCATCTCCATATCATGGGGCTGTCAGGATCCGTACTCTGCAGAGGGCGCGAGCAAGAAGATGAGACCATCGAGCATATTCTTTACGATTGCTTGACGCTCTCATTAATTAGAAGATTTATGTTCGGCGAGTATCGGCTAACCCGGCCGATATAAGAGAAGCACCTCTTGGCGAAGTTGTCAACTATATTAAATCTGTAGGCTGGCTCACGAGCTAGGAGGTGCCTATCATCTTAGGAGGATGCACAATGGGCCTAATAAGGCCTAAGTTCTGTGGAGGTAACCCACCCTCCACACTTTACAGATTACAGATGCCCTTAACGTTTGTACATTGTATTTGTTTTGTTAAAATAAATGTATAAATATAACAGTAGCTATCATTAATTCATATCAAACTAAACTACGATTTTTAGATGTTTACATACTTATGTATATCACTGGCAATTTCCACTATTCCAGTATCGGTTCTTTAGTTTAAATTTCTTTAAATTGAAACCATACATTTTTAAAATTGATTGCAAAAAAAATGCTCAATATCAACGGTGACACACGGTATAGAAGTCACCCAAACCAAACTTATCACATACCAAAATCCTGAAATTTGGCTTGGAAGCCAACGTGTTAAAAGCAAACGTCACACCATCAAGTTCTACTCATTCTCAAGCTAACAAATTTGTTTTTCGTCAACTTTTATTTAATATGATATATATGGAGCTAGAAGGTATATATGTACTAATTATATACACATATATAGGGTGCTAGAATGTATATATGTATAAACCATATATAAGGAGCCATTTAGTCAAATTAAGTGCGAAAAATTCCGGGTGCGAGAACGATTAAATAGTTTTTGGTGTCATTTCGTCGTTTTACCTGTATATATATATATATATATATATATATATATATATATATATATATATATATATCTCTCTCTCTCCCGGTTTACCTGCAGTTCCTCGAAACTAGCCAGCCTTACCCAAGAAACCCTAATTGGGTTCGGCCAACATTAAAAGACATTATAAAGCTTAAATTACTATTTGATTGGTACTTAAATCATAAAAGTTTACACGCACCTATCATTTCGGAAATCCCTAAGTAAGATAATTAGTTTGGATATACCCTACAGGATTATGTTTTCTTGACCGCCAAACATAATAATAATAATAATAATAATAATAATAATAATAATAATAATAATAATAATAATGTTTATTTCAAATTTATGTAACAATGTACAAATTGATACAATAATAATAATTAAATAAATAAACATTTGTATCCTGCTGAGACATTGTTCATGTCTGTGTACAGGAATTAAAAATACAAATTTATATAATAATTTCTAAATGGTAATAGTGAATGGTAAAAAGAAAAATTATACCTAAATATATAGACTTCTTTTTGTGTACAAATTTTCTTCTAATCTTCAACCTCAGATTCGTCACTGCTGCTACCGCTATCATCAAAGTTAATTATGATTGGTTCAATATTGTGTTCAATACGGTTGTCTACGTCCCACATTTTTTGCTCTTCTTTTAAAACATGCTGAATGCATTTCTTCCAGTCTTCTGCAGAAACATTTTGAATGGCTTCTTGTAGGTAACGTTGCACGTCCACTAATTTAAATGTTTTGTTTTCTCGTGCCACATATCCTTTTACTTGCGCCCAGATTAATTCTATTGGGTTTAATTCGCAGTGGTACGGTGGTAACCTTAATACTGTAATTCCACGACTTAACGCCATTTCATCCACTGCGAATTTTTTATATTTGTCTCTGTGTAATTTTGTTAACTGAAGTAGTTCTGCCTTTAAACTATCTTTTTTATATTGGATGTTTTTATTAATTAACCACTCTTGAATTGCTCGTTTTTTTCATGATTGTTTCGGTAATGATTCTAAATACCGACTATGATATGGGGCATTGTCCATGACGACGACAGACCCAGGTTCCACAAGTTGAATGATGCCTTCAAACCATTTTTCAAACACCTCCGCATTCATCTCTTCATGATAGTCGCCTGTTTTCTTGGATTTAAATATTAATTCACCATTTAGTAAAAATCCACTGTCGCTTCCTATATGCGTAACTATCAGACGACTACCTTTTCCAGACGGCTGTTTTAACCCAGTTGACAAGCCTTCAATAAAGGCTTGTCGTGCACTTGTTATATGACCATCCTGCCATACTTTTTTTGACCGTATGTCCTTGGTTAACCCACGTCTCATCCATGTAGTAAATTTTTTTTTGATATTCCGAAATTCCTCAATTTTTCGGAGATAATTTCTTCTCCATACTATTATTTCCTGACGTTCAATGAGAATGCTTTTCCTGTCGACTTTTCCGTACGTAAATTTCATTTCGTGTAAAATTTTCCTCAAAGTTTCTTTACTCATTTGTGGGACCAATTCATGATTGCTAACTGCCTCCAGAACTTTTTGCAAAGTGGGCAGCTCATTTCTGAAAAAGAAACTGTGAATAGTTGTGCGTATACTGTTTTTGGCTTCTTCATCAACTGTGATTTTTTTTCTTCCGCTACTAGTTTTTGGCGTTTGTACTTCCCCATGAATTTTGTTTTCTCTTAGTATTTTGTAAACTGATGATTTTGGTACACCCGTATAATCAGAGCACATATCAACTAATTTATCTTTTGTAATTGTGGAAGTTAATGATGTTGGAACGCCCGGTTGGTTATTCGGAGGTACATCCGTAGAATTACAGCACATATGCACTAAGTTATCTTTTGGTCGCTGATGATCTCTTTCAAGACAGTGAAATACTCGAAGTACAATTTGTTTTTCACTTAGCGACCGAGACTTCGACCGTTTTACCTTTTTCGACGTTGAAGGCCCTTCAATGTCTTCCATTTTTTGCATAGTTTTAGAACGGTGTAGAAATATTATTATTTAATGTTTAAACACTTATTAGCACTAATATTTTCACCAATTGTTCTTACAACACGTCGATTACTTACTAACTTAACTGTAAAACTTACAATTCACACCGTATAATTGAAAACCCGATGTTACGCTCGTGGTTAGAAATGCACTACTGAGAACGTCATCGACGAGATGGATTTTACGCGTAACAGACAAAGACACAAATATCGCTCCGTATACCGATGCCATTAGTTGTAACAAATACTGAACAATCCATAAAATAATTAATTTTAAATGATCAAGAAATGTATAAGTATTACTCATTACTGATTTTTGTTATAATTAATATCTTTTAATAGTACTATGATTGTATATTATCTATAATTTGCCACAACTTACAACTCTACTACTTACTCTATTTTGATTCTGCTAAAAACTAGTAAGGTAAAATTGAGATATGACAACACGGTTCACTCTCAATCATTATTTGTTTGAGTATAGTCATTGACAACCAGTTCCAATAAGCATCTTCCCAAGAAATTAGGTAAAATTGCCCTAATGGTCAGATTTAAATTTAAATAACATTAAGGTAGGTACTAAATTTGTTACAAATATAGCAGTTGAATTGATTCTTTGCAAGTGTTTACATTGTATGTATATTGTAAATTTAGTGGAAATTTTAAAAATGCCTAGACGTGTGTTAGATGTAGATAGTCTAATTTGTAGTGTACATAAGTATTTTACGGATGAAAAAGAAAATGGCGGTCCTTTAAAATCGGTAATATCTGTAAAACAACGCGTATGCAATGCTCTAGGAATTAGTGAAACCAAATTAAGAGGAGTATTACAAAATCACAATAGTGAACTGCCGAAAGAAGATCACCGCAAAACTCGCCCATCATTGAAAACCAAAGATATTCCAGATGGAAAGAAATTTGAAATTCGTGATACCATTTATCGAATAAGGGCCAACAAAGAACATGTGACCTTAAATACAATTCTCTCGGAATTAATAGATAGAAAATTTGACGACATTGGCAGAACAAGTCTATGGCAAGTGATACATAACTTGGGTTTCAAATTTCAAAAGGAGGATAACAGAAAGGCCCTTTGTAAAAGAAGTTCGGTCGTGCACAAGAAAATATTCTAAATTTAAAGAAGAAGGTGCGAATTTTATATATTTAGACGAAACATGGATATTTTCTAGGGGTGCAACCAAGAGAATATGGCAAGTTGATAACGTAAAGTCCATCAAACATACCGATGGAGAAGGGAAGCGACACATAATTTTACATGCAGGAGGGAAATCGGGTTTTATAGAAGGTGCTGATTTAATATTTTCATCTAAATCAAAATCCAGTGACTATCACGATAATATGAACACAGAAATGTTTGTAAAATGGTTGCATGAAAAACTTCTCCCAGGTTTAAGTGAGCCCAGCGTAATTATTTTAGACAATGAACCTTACCATTCTGAAGTATTAAACAAAAATTCAACGAATTCTTGGACTGTTGATAAAATTAAAGAATGGTTGACAAAGGAACATATACCATTTCCTCAATGGGTGATTTATAACTATTGGGACATAGATTAAGGGCAGGTTATTTAGATCAAAATATGGCGATAGGACCAAATATACCATAATAAAATATGGCTGTGGAATAAGATACAGGGCGTTAAAGTTGAATTTTTTTTTTCGTTTTTTTGTTTTATAATTTCGCTGTATATTTATAAATTGTTATCAAAATCGGCTTAAAGGCATATCTTTGGAAAAGGGATATTATTTTATGTATTATTTTACATTTTTTTACAGGGGGCGCCACGAGAATGATTCCTGATAATGAAATTAAGTGGTAAGTTTTTTTGCCGAAACTTTTTAGTGCTTTTTATTAGAAAATATTACGTAAACATCATTTCTACGTAATATTGGTACTCCTGTTTAAACACAATAATTTCACCTGTTTTCGAGAAAAACGCAATTAAACAGTTCAAAGTCTCAGAAGAATATTTCAAAACATATTTTATTTATGAAAAGTGTGCTTTGGACTGTCAGATAATTGTGTCTGGTAAATGTCAGTTCTTGCCAATGAATTATTTTTGCTGTGAGATTATAGTCTATTTGGAGTGAGGGTAGCCATAAGTGAGTAGTAGGGATTAAGTATAAGGGGTTAAAGAAAAGGTCCTTTATTTCTCACAAGTCAATTTTAATTGGCGACCGGTTTCGAAGCTATTACTTCATCATCAGGCACACCTAAATCGAATGTCAAGGAGTCAGTTGCAATAAAAAGAATTATAAAAGTATGAACGGACATTAACATATACAAAATAACAGAAAAAGTCATTTTTTTTAATATTGTTTAAAAAATACTATTGTAGGTATAACATGACTTTTTTAACTCGTTTGTTAAACTTTATGTAGCGCTTCCTTTATGGAAATAGTCAAGGTAAGTCAAGGTCATTGTTTAATTTTCTTTTGTGTTTTTTCTGTTATTTTGTATATGTTAATGTCCGTTCATACTTTTATAATTGTTTTTATTACAACTGACTCCTTGACATTCCATTTAGGTGTGCCTGATGATGAAGTAATAGCTTCGAAACCGGTCGCCAATTAAAATTGTCTTGTGAGAAATAAAGGACCTTTTCTTTAACCTCTTATACTTAATTATAGTCTATTGTTGCATTTTTTAAAGCTTCTTCGACTGAAATTCCTCGTCACAATCATTTTACGAATGAAGAAATGCGGGATATGGTTTGTGTATGTGCACAAGAAAATTTTTGCGGTCGCATGGCAGCCAGAAGATATGAATTGTTATATCGAGACAAAAGGCAACCAAATCACAAAACGTTTGCAAATCTATTTAATCGTTTGGGTAAAATCGGGTAATTTCATAGTAAAAATCTGGGTGGTCATCCGAAACAAATCACACCTAATGAAGAAGATGAAATTTTGGTTCGAGTAGATGAAAATCATGAAGTAAGTTCACGTCAACTGGCAATAACAACAGGAGTAAGTCAGTCGTCTATTATTAGAGTTTTAAAAAAAGAAAAGTTTCATCCTTATCACTTCACTCCTGTTCAAAATTTGCTTCCAGGAGATCTCCCAAGACGGTTACAGTTCTGCCAACGTATTCTCAACAAACATAAAATTTTATTAAAAATATTATGTTCACCGATGAAGCAACTTTTACTAGACGAGGTGTTTTTAATTATCGAAACAGTCATCACTGGGAAGACGAAAACCCGCATGCTCGTAAAAAAAAGAAATTTTCAACATGAGTTTAAATTTAATATTTGGTGTGGCATTATAGGCGACCAACTACTAGGGCCATATCGTCTTCCTCCAAATTTAAATGGAGATTCCTATTTATTTTTTTTGCAAAATACTTTTAGAGATATTTTTGATGATATGCCACTAGATGTAAGAAGGAAAATGTGGTTTATGCAGGATGGAGCTCCACCTTATTTCCCATCTAAGTGACATATTTCCTCAACGTTGGATTGGCAGAGGAAGTAATTTTGAATGGCCACCAAGAAGTCCTGACTATAACCCTCTTGATTTTTATGTATGGGGACATATGAAGTCCTTAGTTTATACCCAGGAAATTAATTCAATGAAGTCCTTAGTTTATACCCAGGAAATTAATTCACGAGACGAACTCTGGAGGAACATACAAAATGCGGGTAATTTTATAAGGGGACAGAATAATATTTTCTTTGCCATCCGAAAGTCCTTTATTAAAAGAATTAGAAAAGGCATAGAAGTAGGAGGAGGTCACATCGAACATTTAATTTAAGTTTGCTTTTTTTATGTTAAATTGTTTTTAATTTTGCTTTACCGTTGAAATAGAAACCTTACGTTACAAGTTTTCTTATTGTGTTATTTGGAATCCCCTTCTGAGACACTGAACTGTTCAATTACGTTTTCTCGAAAACAGGTGAAATTATCCTTAATTAAACAAGAGTACCAATATTACGTAGAAATAATTTTTAGGTAATATTTTCTAATCAAAAGCACTAAAAAGTTTCGCCAAAAAAAGTTACTACCTAATTTCATCATCAGGAATCATTCACGTGGCGCTTCCTGTAATAAAATGTGAAATATTACATAAAATAATATTCCTTTTTCAAAGATATGCCTTTGTGCCGATTTTGATAACAATTCATTAATAAACAGTGACATTATCAGAAAAAAAAACGAAAAAAAAAATTCAATTTTAACGCCCTGTATCTTATTCCACAGCCATATTTTATAAAGGTATATTTGGTCGAATCGCCATATTTTGGTCCAAATAACCTGCCCTTGGCCTCTGTCCCAATAGTTATGAATCACCCTGTATATTAAAATCAGAATTATTACGCTTGGCAAATATACACGCAAAACCAAAAACCTTTGTTGTGGATCAAATTATTGAAAGTTACGGTCATCAAGTTTTACGTCTGCCACCGTATCATTGCCAGTTTAATCCCATCGAATATATATGTGGAATACCAAAACAATATTATGACAAATATATTGGGCTTAATGGTTATAGTGACGACGCAGTTCGGGAAACTTAGCGAAAAGCACTTTCAATTGCAACTCCAGAAGTGTGGCGGAACTGTATATCCAAGTGCGAAAAACTAATAGAAGATTGGTGGACTCTTGAAAATAAAATAAACGAAATGTCCAATCATAATAACAATTAATGGTGATGACAGTGATGATGTTACGGTTATGATATTTTGGATGATAATTACTGATTTTCATTTTTGTTGGCAAGTTCAATTTTTTTATTTTTCATTTGAAATTCTCTACATGGAACAAATTTTTATGTTAGAAAATATTTTATTTGAGCTAATTAACCCTCTATTATTATACATAGACCATATGTTCTGTGTGAAGTGAGATATAAAATTATTATTAGGTTTATAATAGCCACATTAGACTCCATTAATAAAGAAGTTTAATTCTGCTCTCAATTATACAAAAGATTCTCCATTATTATTTAATTAAAAAGTTGTACATTATTTTTCATTTTATTTAACCAGTTGATATTTCCCCAAAGAACAGGTCAAACTTTCGGGTAATTACCTGGAAATACTCATAAAATTTTTAATCTGAAACCCGCGTAAGTATATTGTTATTTTGTAAATAATTTCTCTAGGTAATATTTCAGCAGGATTCTTGATTAATGATTTTAGAGTTTTCCACATTTGCTTTGAATCATTAGAGTGATCAGTTACATTTTCTTAGTATGTATTCACATTTGACCTTTTATTTATTAAAATAGTGTCTTTAAATTATTTAAAAGCTACATACCTATTATGAGTACTGCACTTCACATAGGGAAACGTAACCTTATTTAAAGAAATACTCTCAATTCACAATTATATGAAAAATTATACTACTACAAACAATATTAGTGCTTAAATACATGGACAACATATATTTGAAATGAAATAGCTCTATTATAATAAAATAAATACCTAAGAACATCTTAACACGTTTTCGTTGATATTTGACTGATATAATGCCAATAAAGTCAATAACACTCGTTAATAATGCTCTACATTAAATCTTGTACGCAAGTTGGTTAAATAGCATAGATCTTAGATTTTACATGTCTCGACAAAAATAAATCTAATGGAGACAAATCTGAAAGTCTTGGTGGCCATTCAATAGCACCCCTCTACTAATCAACCTTGCTGGAAATGCTTTGTCTAAGTCAGTGGTCGCCAACCTCTCAATGTGTTGAGCTACTTTATTAATTTTGGAATAAACAACGAGCTACCCAAACGGAAGCCACGTAACGCAACGTAAATGAAATAATCCGCAGTTAATTTATCATTATATGTATTTATTTTACTATTTAACTGGTAATACATAATACATAGGTACTAATGATAAACTAATAACAAAATAACTAATATTACTAGTACGTACTTGTTCATAGCTACATTCCTACCTACCAAACGAAGGTGTTTAAAAATAGTTAATAATAATAACAAAAAAGTAACGCACTATCATGAACATATACATTGAAAAATAAAAAAGCACGTTCAATGAGAAGGCTGACACTCAGACTCATCGATAATTTTTTTAATGTTTGCAGTATAATTTGATACAGCCATTCGAATACAATTATCCAAATGTTCATCTGTAAGTCAATTGCGATATTTGTTCTTAATAAACTTCATATTGGAAAAAGAAGATTTACACAAATAGGTTGAACTGAATAATGCTTTCACTTTCAAGGCGACACGGCATAGAACTGAATATTTGTCTTTACTTACAATAGGCCAGATACATTTGGTACTTGAGACTAATGATTTTAAGGCTAAATCATTTTGAAACTCAATTACTTCCATTTCTGTTGCAGCGATGTCTTCGCCAAAGTTCTGCATAACACAAGTTGCAAACTGTTGGATATCAATTTCTATAAAGGGTGAAACAACAAACTGCGCTACTAAAGCTATTTCGTTGAATTCCTTAAAACGATTTTTGAAGTTATATTTGATATTTGCTGTCAGGATTCTAATGAATTTTGAGATATTTTTTCTGAAAGAATAGGAAAATGCTTGGCATCGCTGTTAATTAGATTTTGTTCCCAAAACTCCAGCTTTTTGATAAATGCTTTTATATCAGAAATCATTTCCGCTAGTTCTTTGTCCCTCCCCTGAAGCTGCAAATTAAGTTCGTTTAATTTCTCTGTAATGTCCACGAGAAAACCAAAATTTCCAAGCCAGATTGAATTTTCTAGTTCCGGAGTCGGTTTATCGCGTTGTTTGAAAAATTGAACTATGCCAGATAGGACATCATTAAAACGTTTCAGCACCCGTCCTCTACTTAACCATCGGACTTCAGAGTGAAGGAGTAGGTCCCCGTATTGACAGTCAACTTCATCGGCCAAGGTTTTGAATTATCTTCTTTGTAACGCCTGAGCTCTAATCATGTTCACAATTTTTACCCCCAGTTTCATAACGTGGTTTAGTTTCAGGAAATTTCAACATAATGCTTGCTGATGGATAATGCAGTGGTAACAGAGAAATTGCGGAAAAGTTTCATATTTACGACATAACGCCACCAGACCCTTATCACAACCCACCACAGCTGGAGCGCCATCGGTTGTCAAGCCTACCATTTTCGATATTGGAATTTTCTCGGAAGAAATAATATTTTTTAAATGAGAAAACAACTCATGTCCAGTAGTGTGTCCTTTCAGTAGAATAAACTTCAAAAGAACTTCTTTAATCGTAAAATCACTAAAAACCATCCTGACGAACACGGCCATCTGGGCAGTGTCAACGACATCTGTTGATTCATTCAGTTGAAGTGAAAAATAAACACAGTTATCTAAGTCAGTTCTTAACTGTAAAAAAATATCATTGCTCATTACTTCTACATATCTCATCACTGTATTAGCAGATAGTTGCATAGATTTTATAGCTGAAACTAGCTCGTTTTTATTTCTAAAGTTGGCAAATAACGAATCACCAGCTTCTAAAAATGCCTGTTTTATCATTTCCCCGTCTTCATAAGGTTTATTTTTTTGTGCAATTATTTGAGACACACGGTACGACGCTTCAGTTGCAGCCTTATTTTTGTCGACTGTTCTTAAAAATATTGATTGTTGTCCAATTAACTGCTTTTTTAACTGTTTCAGTTCCTCCTTTCTGGCGGCAGAATGTAGTGGGCATGATTTTTCAAAATTAGAATGTACAGTTTTATGATGTCTCTCAATATTTCCTTTTTTAGCAACGGAGACCAAGTATTACATAACAAACACACATTTTTATCTTTAACTTCTGTAAAAAAGTATTGTTCTTCCCATTCCGAATGAAAGTGGTATGTCTTTACCTTCTTACAACTGCTAGCTATAATATTATTTTTTGTTGCTCTCCAATAACCCAACCGCTGGACGTTGGTTACGCGTTCAGTTTTAAACTAAGCGCAATGTCGCCGCGTCGTGCGTATTTATCCCGTTCAAAGCAATCCTGATCGTTCTCGAACACTAACGCGCTGGTCCGGCTGGTCGGTTCTAGCCGATTCTAGCTTGATTGCGTCAGCGGCAGATCGCTCACCGCAACGTTGCCGCTGTTTATGTTTAATATTATGACCATTAGATTTTTTTGTGGAATTTTCGGAAGATTCCCTGATTTTTTCAGTTTGTATTTTTTAAATTAAAATCGTTGTGAGAGCTACCAGAATTGCCTCCGCGAGCTACCGGTAGCTCGCGATCGACAGGTTGGCGACCACTGATCTAAGTACACTCACACCTGCTGTGTATAATGCCATGCAGAGCCGTCCTGTTTGAACATTATTCGATTTGATAAATATGGCTCATCGTTTTCCACTATTTAAGTAATGGCATGTATTCAGATACATTTCTCCATTCAGGTCTCCGAAAATGCCCCAGTCACACGTTCAACTTTTCGGGATTTTCCGTGTTTCTCTCCTGAAAAATTCTTGGATTTACATCACTCCAGTGATGACAGTTGTGACAGTTTATAGTTTCATTGATAAGAAAAGTTACAGTTACAGTAATTTTCAATTTGATTCAATACAATTTTAAATGTTTAAATTTTGACGAGGTAGGCATGATGCAATTTATGGTTATCAATTAGATGGTTTGAACATTTAATTAGATAATACTACAGTCTATTAACATTATCATGTTTTTATTGATTTTGTAAGCATTTTTGTAAATGAAACGAATAAATTTGAAATTTAAAATGTCAATATGACATCTCTTTTCACAAATGAGGCATCATTGAAAAGATAATTGAAAAATACCTTTCAAACAAAGTGTAACTCAACCCCTTTCCATTTAAAATTTTAGCGGTGTACAGCACCCTAAAAGATAAGGGTTAGAAAAACTATATTTTAAAATTTTTTGATTTTTTAAAATAAACTATGTACTGTTATTGGGAACTCATAAAATGATGGTTTTCAAGATATTCACATTCAAAAGTAATTTTGGACTTTTTCTTGTAAATCATGTGAACAAGAGTACTTAATTGATTTATTTCAAAACCATCAAAAAATTTAACATTTAGTAGAAATTATATTCATTTTGACAATTTGGAAATTAAAACATTGAATATGTTAGTGATAGCTCAATTGGTAAGAGAACTGTGCGTAACACAGGAATAGATGAGTTCGAACCTGGAGGAAAAAAATCTTTTTCAATAATTTTGTTTTGACCTTTTTCATTATTTCGTAGGGTAATGTTAGGATTTATTTAAGGATTTCCTGGGAATTTCATACATTTCTGTACCTCAGAGGTCAACTACACTATGTGGACGTAGTGCAGTTTTATAAAAGTTATATTTTTGAACTCAGCTCATCGATACCTTTCCAGGGATATACTACATCATGTACTACTGAGGTCAGTTACCAAAAAAATATTACACTATATTTAATAAACTTACGAGGTAGGCAGCGCCATGGGCCCACAGTGTTTTTAAATCCTGTTAAATTAATTTTTACTTTCCTATCTGTATACAGATAAGGAAAGTATAGGAATCATGATGTGTGTGTGTGTGTGTGCGTGTGCGTGTGCGTGTGCGTGTGCGTGTGCGTGTGTGTGTGTGTGTGTGTGTGTGTGTGTGTGTGTGTGTGTGTGTGTGTGTGTGTGTGTGTGTGTGTGTGTGTGTGTGTGTGTGTGTGTGTGTGTGTGTGTGTGTGTGTGTGTGTGTGTGTGTGTGTGTGTGTGTGTGTGTGTGTGTGTGTGTGTGTGTGTGTGTGTGTGTGTGTGTGTGTGTGTGTGTGTGTGTGTGTGTGTGTGTGTGTGTGTGTGTGTGTGTGTGTGTGTGTGTGTGTGTGTGTGTGTGTGTGTGTGTGTGTGTGTGTGTGTGTGTGTGTGTGTGTGTGTGTGTGTGTGTGTGTGTGTGTGTGTGTGTGTGTGTGTGTGTGTGTGTGTGTGTGTGTGTGTGTGTGTGTGTGTGTGTGTGTGTGTGTGTGTGTGTGTGTGTGTGTGTGTGTGTGTGTGTGTGTGTGTGTGTGTGTGTGTGTGTGTGTGTGTGTGTGTGTGTGTGTGTGTGTGTGTGTGTGTGTGTGTGTGTGTGTGTGTGTGTGTGTGTGTGTGTGTGTGTGTGTGTGTGTGTGTGTGTGTGTGTGTGTGTGTGTGTGTGTGTGTGTGTGTGTGTGTGTGTGTGTGTGTGTGTGTGTGTGTGTGTGTGTGTGTGTGTGTGTGTGTGTGTGTGTGTGTGTGTGTGTGTGTGTGTGTGTGTGTGTGTGTGTGTGTGTGTGTGTGTGTGTGTGTGTGTGTGTGTGTGTGTGTGTGTGTGTGTGTGTGTGTGTGTGTGTGTGTGTGTGTGTGTGTGTGTGTGTGTGTGTGTGTGTGTGTGTGTGTGTGTGTGTGTGTGTGTGTGAGTGTGTGTGTCTGTATCCACCATAACTCATGAACCAATACACAGAAAAACACAAAATTTTAAACTTAAGCTTTATTCCAGCGTCCAATAAACTGATTAGATTTTGGGCAGAGTCGGAACATCTGGGGGGGGTGCTTTATAAGTAGTCATTTTTAAATTTTATGGAATATATCTGTTATTTACATTAAGAGAAGAAAATTGTTCAAATCAAAGTTACTTCTAATATTATTATCTATAATTTTTGCCTTATGTCAAAATTTCCTGAAATGGTCCGTATTCGAGAAATTTGACAAAATGTGCAAAATTCTGATTTTGATGAAAATCGTTGAACTAAAAGTTGTTTGCGATATCGATCTCTATAATTTTTGTTTATACATGATTTTTCTAAATTGGACCGTAATGGAAAAATTGTAGGAAAAGCGCTAAATTTAAAATTTTCAGTATTTTCGTTTTCAATGAATATCTATAGAAAAATGTTTCGAGGTAGATGTATGTGGAAAATGTATATATTTAGTTTATCCTGTAAACATTTATAGAGGTGATGCAATAGGTTATACAAAAGCCTATAATAACTAGATAGGAAAGTCATGTCTTGGACACATCAGATTTTTTATGATAACAGAAATGTTGTAGGTAGAGGTAAGCGCCAATAATTCCCGGCCTGACAATGAAGGAGACAAAGTGCAACAACAAGTTTTTATTATTTTTCAATGTAATCTCCCTTAATCTCAATGCTCTTCTTACAATGTTTAATTAACAATTCAATCCCTTTAAAAAAATATTCTGTCGGTTTATCCTTAAAATGGGCCAAAACAGCTTCTTGTAACTCAAAATCGTTCCGAAAACGTCGCCCGCGAAGGTCCTTTTTCAAATAACTAAACAAATAATAATCGCTGGGAACCATATCTGGACTATAAGGAGGGTGATCTATATTTTGAAACCCGCAATCTAGGATGGCAGCTTGTGTAACGCCAGCAGTATGAACGGGCGCATTGTCGTGCAACAACCGCACGCCTCTGGTTAATTTTCTTCGACGTTTTTCCCAAATACATTCCCGCAACTTATGAAGTAATGCGGCATAATATGTGTCATTAACGGTGGTATTTGTCTCTTTAAAATCAATCAGAAGGATTCCTTCACAATCCCAAAAGATCGTAGCCATCACCTTTTTCATTGATTGGCAGACTCTAAATTTTCGTGGGGGGGCTTCACCCTTACGGCGCTACTCCATTGATTTTCTTTTCGACAGAGGATCATAATAAAGAACCATAGTTTCATCTCCAGTGACTATTGTTTCCAACACGGGGTTCGGATCATCTCTACACAGTTCCAAAAACGATCGAGCACACTCGACACGACGTTGCTTCTGAATCGCCGAAAGGTGTTTGGACACCCATCTTGCACTAACCTTGTGCATATCCAAATGATCATGGAGGATTCGGCGAACAGTGGTATCAGAAAGCTTGGTAATTTCTGCCATTTCATTGACCTTCAAACGTCGGTCACTTAGCACCAGGTTTTCTACAAGGGCCACTTTGTCCTCCGTTATCACCTCCACTGGCCGTCCAGGTCTTTCGTCATCTTCAACGAATTCCTGATCCATGCAAAAACGTTTTGCCCATTCCTTCACTACCGAATAGGAAGGGGAACTTTGGCCATATACGCCATCGAGTCTTTCTTTAATAATTTTAGGTGTAAGCCCTTTTTTTGTTAAAAATGTAATAACCGCTCTGTACTCAATTTTCGTCACTTGAGACATTTTCGGAGATACTTTAGTTCAAAATGCTGACAATTAAAAACTATTTGATGTAAGTTGCTTATTTTGTTACCACAGCCTACTAAGGTTTGTAGTTATAAAATGATAAACTTTTATCCTGATAAAATATCTGCAACTATGTCAGGCCGGGAATTATTGGCGCTTACCTATGTCAGAAATTAAGTCGCCCCGGAGCGCCACGGCAAATAATAATCATATTCATCCCTTTCCCCGGACAAGCTCAGCTTTTGGGGTTAAAATTCACTCGTGAGGAGGTGAATTAGGGAGAGTATTATTATTAATATTAAGATCGGATCATAGAAATATGCCATGAAAACCAACAATTTATGCAAATTAATATAAAAACCGGAAGTTTTATTAGTTAAATTAGTAAACAATACATACATATTACGACAATAATTCGGTATAATTACATTTTTTGTCGAAAAATATAATAATACGTAATTATGGAGCCTAAAAAAAGTGTCCAAACAACAACGTTCAATCTGATCCTTTAAAACATTGACTAGAATGACAATGCAGTTTACCTCCGAAGCACAGATTTTTTCTTAGAATTATTTGTGCCAAGTTCAAGTTACATAATGTATTCTTGTTTATTTACACAAGCTTTTATATCATATATTGTCTAATGTAATAAATTTATGGGTTTGAATAAAGTTTATTTTCTTCTATTTAGAACATTTAAATAAAAGCTTAGTTTTATTTATTTTTTTTACTATTAATTTATTGATTTTACAGTGAAATGATTTAATTTTTGTATTCCCAGCAAACCCTTTCATTTAATAACCACATCATGATAGCAAATAATAAAATTTTGGCCGCCATCTTCGGGCGTCCGCCATATTGAATTTAATGTGACGGTTAATTTTTTTTCGTATTCTTATCAACAGCCCTTCTAAATAATAATCATAACATGGGGTACATAAAAAATACTCTTATATGCTATAAGCGTATGCCCTTAGAGCATATAAGACTAGAAATATCATTCAATGTATAAGCGGGGTCAACACTTTTGGCGCGAGGGGAGAGGGGTAGATACTCCATTCTCAATGGCGTATGGTTTGAAAGGGTTCGTATTTATGTTTACCATTTATGCACTGTAATTTCACAATAACTAATAATTTAGTTAATTGATTCGCATGATTAAGAAACTTTATTAAACAATGTTCTTTTTCTATTTATGTTAAGCTTTCATTATACACCGTATTGTATACATGTTTTACTGGAAATGACTATGTTCGTTTGGGATTGAAAACTTTTTTATTGCAGATATAGGTTTTGAAATTGTATGCTTTCAAATGAATTAGTGATCACACATTATTTGACTGAAATCTTTTTTATATAGAGTAAATAAAAGACAAATAAAAATAAAAACAAAAAACAATAATTTATTTCTAGTAGTAATAATATTAAATGTACATGTTTTATAATAAAATTATTAATCAATGTAATCAAAACATAGTTATTGGTTGTGCCTAGATATAATATATACGTGTAGAAGTAAGCTATTTATTTATAAAACAAAACAAAAAATGAAATAAAAATTAATGCTACCAAATTCCCATGAAATTTATTTATTTTTTAATTGTTACTTATCAGTTAAAACCAATTACCTAAGAATGGGATAAATACAGAAAAAATACATTTTATTCGTGAGATATATCATACACATTTTCAGGCAAAAAATGTTCAGTTCACACTATTTAAAGATTCCAATCTACTTTGTAAAATATACTTCTCCTAAGTTTTTTAATTATATTTTTTTGCATAGAATCTTCTTTTGGACAAGAGCTAATTTTCTATCAAAAAATAATTGTTTAAATTTGTTTCTTAAGCATTGCTTTCCTGAAATCATAAAAATGCTTGATTTTATGAGAAAATATCTTATTTGACTTCAACAAACCTTCGTTTTTCTTTTTTAAGTTCTCTTTCCCTTTCAGAAGCAGTTAGTGTAAATCAGAGGTTCCCAAACTCTTTTGTTTCATAGACCACTTTCAAAATTTTGCTGGATCCGGTGGATCACTAAACATCACGACCAATTTCTAAATTTCGAAAAAAAAAAAAAAAGATTAGATCTATCTATGGAAACTTGCGTTGTGGCTAAGTTTTAACGACGAATTAACAGTTTTCGAAAAAAAAAAAGGTTAGAATTGATTGCTTGATAGGGTTAATTATTTGATAATAAAGTCGACTAAACAAATTTTCAATTAAATTTTAATTGATTGTGTTGTGAGTGGATGTCAAAAAAGCAAAGTTGGCCAAACGAAAAAGTGACTTCATCCAACTTTACTTTTTTGAAATCTACAATGACTCACAGCACAAGAACCAATCAATTCTCACAAATTTTATTTAGAAAACGTCCCATTCGGAGTGGTAAAAACAAATATAGTATATTTCCTTATGTTGTAGGTATTTATTTAAATTTAAATATATAAATTATTACACTATTAATTATTATTGGTATAACCGTCGTAATATAATTAAAATTAAACACTTATAACAATGTAATTTCTACAATCGTGATTACAAAAAAATATAATTTTAATGAGAGGGATGTACTTGATGGATTGACAGCAAATTATCAATATTTGGCTTGAATTTTGTAAGGAATAACCGTAAATCTCCCCTTTCTGTGATATTCAATCTGCTCCTTTTTTTGTTAATAAGTTTGTAACGGCACTAAAACTTTTTCGAGTAGATATGACGTGGGAAACGCTATCAGAAGCTTTTGTACAATTCCTTACAGTCCAGGATATTTTTCGGGTATTTCTGCCTGCAGCCAAAATTTTTAACACCCTCTTTTAAATGTCACTTTCAGCTCCTCATTAGTGCTAAGCTCGAGTAGCTCCTCTTGTAATATCACATTTCCATCGACAGAATATCTTCAAATCTGAATTTGAAATCATCATGCAGGGCAATCAAATGTTGAACGTATGTCTGAATATCTTCATCAAGGCATTTTACAGTTCATCAAATTTCTAGAGGCTTTCGACGGCTAGACAGAGAAAGCACTACTGACAGGCATCCCGACGGATTTACGCAATGAAAGTACACTCTGCGCATCAAGTATTTCACTATTTCATTCAGACGTAAATGTCAGATGTAAATTTCGCTAAAACATTTCTTTTATTTTCGTTTGTGTTTTTTGCTCATTACAGTTTAATAGAACCTAAGTATGGAGTTTAATAGCAAATTAAGAGACCGCGTGATTAACAGTCAATCTCGCGAAATAATAGCCAATGTTATAGAGTTTATGAGAAGAGAAGGAAACTTTAATTCACCTTCAATACCATTTAAAAATGTAAATGATCGTGTTGCTGCAGCCACAGGAGTATCTAAAAACACTGTCGTCCGCATTTCTGGAGAGAAAAAAAGAATCGATAACCGTGAGATATCGGAATTTTCATCACCAAGAAAAACCATTAAAAAACCAAAAACAGTTATTGATATAGATGAAGCTGCACACGAATCAAATTTTATTTTTTTGTTATTAGATAGCTATTTTTGTTTCTGAGTTGTGTTCATTTACAGGCTCAATTTTTTTCCGTTTCTCCTTTTTGATTTTATATGGGGTTTCAAGTTGTTTTTGACTTATTTCAACGTAAATCACAACAACACACTTTTTTAATAAAGCAAACAAATGTTAAGAGGTATATGTACCTGTAAACTACAATTACAAAAAATTGATATGAAACCCATGAAACCACCAACAAAAATGTAAAGCTAGCTTCCGTACTAGAACATGGTATCATTCGTCGAGATAATTTATCGTTTTGTTTAATAGATCAAGAAATGTAAATATTCCCCTGTTATTTTTTATAAAATTATAAGAGAAATAAATTTTTTTCTAAATAGTATAGTTTATTATTTTGTAGAAAAACAAAATTTCAAAAATTTTAGTAATGTTTCAGAAACAACCGTTATTAATAATAGGTACCATTTTCCTTAATAAGGTAGAAATAAAATATAAACTATTTCCACGATTTGCAAAGGCCTACAAAAAAATTATAGGTATTTTACGCTATCCTATAAAATTTATATTTTCTGACTCAATTTCAAAAGGTTGAAGGAATTCCAAAACACCTTTTATGGCATAATAATTATTTTCAATTCTACATACTATCTTTAGCTGCTTTTAAAAACGTTCTAAGAAAGTCCAATCAGACCAATTTAATCCCTAAACTATTCCACACTTTTAAAATTTAATTACCTAAAAATATTAAAAACTATTTAAAATAACTTGTTTAGCAGACTGTACAATAGCTATCTTAGTCAGACATAGCGCGTTCTCTGTCTGGGCGTCGAACACCTCTAGAAATTTGATGAACTGTACCTGCGACAAGTTTGAAAACTATGAAAATTCGCGCCGACCAATATTTTCCTTCATAAATTTCAATTTACCAAGAAAAGCTGAAATTAAATTCTTTGTTTTTATTAAATTGAGGCTTGTAATTGTAAGTTGAGGTCATTAAATTTTTTGAACAAATCTGTCAAATACGCGATGTCTGCTTTAAATTGATCAAGTTTTTTTTTAAATCAGAGTCTTTACTTTCCAAAAACTCTAAAACTGAGTCAAAAAGTAAATAAAATCTTGATAAACATGCACCATTCGACAACCAGCGTACTTCGGTATGTAACAGCAATAGTTGGAAGTCTTCATAATTTTCATTGCACAATTGTGCAAATAAACGTGTATTCAATGCATTGCTTCTTATTTTGTTAACTGCGTTAATCACAAATTGAAGCGATTGGTGCAATGTATTACTCAAATTTTTCGCTACTAGATGTTGTCGGTGGATAATACAGTGAATCGCAATTACCTCTGGTATAATTCTTTTAAGATGGCTTATAAACCCACAATATTGCCTGACCATGGCAGGAGCTTCATCTGTTGCCACCGAAATGGAATCAATTTTTCTTTAAAAAAAATCACTCAAAACATTAAATATTGATTCACCTTTAGTGACCGTCTTCAAAGTTTTCGTGAATAGTAGCTCTTCATGAATTTCTTCGCCCATAACAAATCGAACATAATGCTTCATTGCCAGGTAAAGTTGACTCGTCCAGTTGAATAGAAAAATGAGTTGTTCGTAGATAATCACACAAGAAACTTTCAATATCAGAGCTCATTTCATCAATACGTCTTTGTACAGTGTTGTTACTCAAAGGAATTCTTTTGAGTATGTCAAATGAAGATTTGTGCAATACAGTTTCTAAAACCTCTTTAACAGCAGGTTAAATTAACTGTTCTCCAATGGTGTGCGGTTTTCCAGATTTTGCGGTAAGTAATGAGATATTGTAAGATGCCCGCAAACCATCATCGTTGCTTTCAGACGTTGAAGAGAACATACTGTGCACGGTGGGTCTCTCTTCATATTTTTCTTTTAATGTTTGGAAATATTTCAAATCTTTACCTATTTTATCAGGATGACACCTTCTTAGATGATCTTCCAGCTTTGATGGTTTCATAGAGTCATTGCTCAAAACTTTGTTGCATAAAAGGCATATCTGCCTTTGGTGGAAGATAACCAAATTTAAAATATTCGACACTGTACTGACGACACTTCTCTTAGATTTGGCCATGTTTTGTATCAATTACCTACCTGTAAATGTGTAAGTAAATAAATAAAAAAAAACTTTGTTTTAGTAATCTTAAGGCGATTCGAACTTAACAGGATATGGCTATTTTAACATAATATAATCAATTATTATAAATATTAGGAAATAAACAAAGTTCCGACTGCAACTTGTTTCTATTTAATAAAAGCAATAAATCGCTAAGATCCATAATAGAGTTTTATGAAAACGGCTGAACTTATTTTAATGTGATATAAAATTATTATTTCATTTATTATATATTAATATATTTCTGTAAATTCTATAGAAACTTTTAAACAATATTTTGATATCAAAACTTCGCAATAATTAAATGAATTAGATAGGTTATAAAAATAAAGGAAGGACGATAAGTTCAATCTTTCTCGGCTTAAAACTATATGCATATAACAAATAGGCAGGTAGGTACTTACTTTTTCGGCACTAGCAATCACTAATATCGATTCACTTTACTTTTCTTTTCGAAAGTCTGGAAACAAATTCAGTCACTGGCCAACACTAATATCGATTCACTTTTCTTTATGAAATTCCAGAAACAAATGAGTAACGATTATCCTTGACATTTGTATTTATATTGGTGAAGAACCAAACATGTTCATGCAAGATTGCAAGCACATACACCAAAAGTCGTATTAATTTGCACGTCTGAATAAGCGTTGCGGACGGGACGGCGGCCGGGGCGGCAACAACACGTCTCGACGCGTTGAACTGAATATGGAATATGCAAGTTTTTACAAGTAACAGTCGCTAAGCTTCTTAAAATATTATCTGTCTATATTGATAAAAGAAGTCAAGTTAACATATTAGTAACTAAAATGTTGACTGTTTATATTATAAACAGTTGAAGTTTTTTACAAGAATTTCTTCATCACATGGAAAAATGAGTAATCAATTGTTTAATAGTATATTGCTTCACTATCGCAACCAAATTAATTATCATGCACCCCCGGTTACGATTGAGGATTCCCATTTTTTATTACGCCCAACGTAGACCCCGTCGAGTCTCCTGTGAATCCCTGAGGGTCCACCTGGACCACCTTGGGAAATACTGGTGTAGATGAATGGGAGCTTACAGATATTGTGGTTTTAAGTGATGAGTTTATCAAATTTTAGACAGTTTTTTGTCTTCTAAAGAGAGTTAAAGATTAAAGTTTCCTGTCTTGCATATTTTCGTCCCTACAAATGAAATGTTCATAAAAATTTTTCTGCAGATTTTTAATGATATACATTTAATTAAATTTCAAAAGTTCCAAAAGCTATTATTACCAGCGCCTGTTCGGTTTTTAAAAATATAAGAGCTAATCATACCTTTTCATTAGCCTTCTATCTTTCTTTTCCAACTTTGAAATTTCCAATGTTGGGAACTGCAGGCATATTTTCTTTACCGTCGTTATTTTAAAGCCTGTAATGCACGATTAGCACTTATTTTATAATAAAAATACACTTAAAAAGTTTATCAAAGAGACACCTCGTTCAAATTGTCTTTGAAAGCCACAAAAAATGATTTCTTTAAAAATAAAAACAAGACGTCAATTGAAATGTCATTTATCACAAATACGTGCGTTATTTAAATTCGCCAATCATAAATCGTCGTGTTCGTAACTTGCCAATCATAATGCGTCGTGTACCTAACACCGAAGGGTTACCCTCCAGTACATAACAAACCCATTTGAGTAACACCTGCAGTCTCATACAATCGACAAAAATGCATATTACCGTAAAAAAAATATCTTTGATGACTCGAATGTGTTTAGCGTGTTTCACTTAAATTGTCAAAGTTTGGCAAATAAAATTGAAAAAAATTATGTATTTTTTAACGACTTTCAGTTTGATATATTCTGTGTTTCTGAAACCTGGCTGAATGAGGCAGATTTACGGAGAATAAATATAGATGGTTATTTACTGTCATCTTATTTTTGTAGAACAGATAAAATACGTGGTGGTGTAGCCATATTTTTGAAAAATAATATCAAATTCCGTATTCTTAATTTGGATAAGTTTAATGTTGAACAAAGTTCAGAATTTTGTGGAATCGAAATTGCTGAAACAAAAACTATAATTATATGTTTGTATAGATCTGGTAAGGGGGATATCAATTCTTTTTTTGTGAATTTTGAGAATTTGCTTTTATCCATTTCGGTAACAATAAAGAACATTGCAATTGTTGGAGACTTTAACATTCATTTCTTAGGGCGTTCTGATGCATTGAATGAATTACATTATTTGTTAAGTTCTTTTGGTTTACGAACTACTATTAACGAGCCTACTCGAATAACATCCACATCATCAAGTTGTATTGATAATATTATTACGAATTACGATGAATACAGCATTATATATGGGGTATTAGAGCCTTGCATTTCCGATCACAAAGGACAGTATATCACAATCAAAGGTAAGGTTGAGCAAAAGAAACTCTCATACTCTAGGAGAATAACCAAAAATGGACTTAAAAAGTTGAATAAATCTCTCTCTGATGTCGATTGGCATAGGGCCATTCATTCTAGTGATGCAAATCTGGTTGCCTCCTTTATGGTAGACACTTACACAAATTTAATACAAAAAAATTTCCCGATGCAATCTAAATCTGTCAAGTCTAAAAAATCCCCTGTTTCTTGGATTAATGAACAGTTAAATGAAATGAGATGTACTTTATCTAATCTTAAATTAATAGCGGATTCTACTAGAGACCAGCAGGCTTTTGCTGTTTTTAAAGCATATAAAAAACATTATAGTAGTCATCTAAAAATTAGTAAAAAATCAGCATACGATAATTTTATAATTAATTCCGGGAATACATCCAAAGCTTGTTGGCAAATAATTAATTTTGAAAGGAATCATAGTCATACTATTTCCAATTTTACAAACATATCATCAGAAAATTTTAATGATTTCTTTACTAGCGTAGCTAACAATGTAATAAAGTCTCTTCCTACCGCCTCAAATATTGATTTACTTAATTTTGAAAATTTTCCTGCCCCGTGTAGTTCTTTTTTTCTGTACCCATTAAGTGAATTGGAAATTTTGAATACGATTAATGCCTTAAAAGATACAAACTGTGTGGACACTCATGAGATAAATAGTCGGATTATAAAGGAAACAACTGAAATAATGTTGGTACCACTAACCAATCTTGTAAACGTAATCTTCACAACTGGAGTATTTCCAGATGTTTTTAAAAACTCAAAAGTTATTCCGCTTCTAAAAAAAGGAGATAGTTCTGTTCCTGATAACTATAGGCCAATATCTATAACCAGCGTTTTCGGTAAAATAGTAGAGAAGGTTATGAAGCAAAGGCTCAATGATTATTTTAATAAAAATAATTTCTTTTGCGAATCACAATATGGTTTCCGTAATGAACGCTCCACTATTCAAGCTGTTCTTAATGTTGTTAGTGGCATAGTTGAGGGCCTAGAAAGAGGTGAATACACTGCAATTACGCTATGTGATCTCTCGAAGGCCTTTGACTGTGTCTCTCACAACATTCTGCTGAAAAAACTACATTATTATGGAATTAGAGGTGTACCCCTGTCACTCATTTCATCTTATCTGAAAAATAGATCGCAGGCTGTATATTTTAATAATACCTCATCTAAGTTTAAAATGATCACACATGGAGTACCACAAGGTTCTGTCCTTGGGCCTCTACTGTTCATTATATACGTCAATGATCTAATTAAATATATGAACCCTTGCAAAACTATTCTATTTGCCGACGATACGACCTTTATCTCAACTGGAAAAGATCAATCTTGTTTATTAAATGCTACTAAGTGCAGTATTGAATTGTCAAAAAAATGGTTCTGTGCCAATCAACTTATGCTAAATGATACAAAAACTCAAAACCTTAATTTTGGATCTGGTAGTTCATCATCGGAACTTGACAGTGTCAAATTGTTAGGTGTAAAACTTGATAGTAATCTATCATGGACCTGCCATATCGATATGATTGCTAAAAGATTATCTAGTTTGTTGTTTTTGCTTCGGCGTTTGGCCTTAATTACCAATTTTCAATGTTTAATAATGGTATATTTTTCATTGTTTCATTCCCAGATAGGTTACGGAATTATTCTTTGGGGTAATTCATCAGAGGCAATGAAATTATTTCGTATGCAAAAGAAAGCCATAAGAATCCTAGCGAATGTTGGGTACCGTGAGCACTGTCAACCACTCTTCAAAAAATTTGTAATTATGTCATTACCATCACTGTTTATTTTAAATACAGTTCTTGAAATTCACAAAACAGTGCAAATCTACTAAAGCAGTCTGATGTTCACCATTATAATACCAGACAAGCTGGGAATCTAAGGAAACAAAAATTTCGATTATCTAAATCCCAGAAAAATTCACTGAACCTTAACTTATATAATATTTTACCATCAAATTTAAAATATTTAAACTTTTCCCAATTTAAAGGAAAATTAAAGCGATTTCTTCTTGAAATGTGCTTTTATTCAGTCAGTGAATATACAGACTATTTTAAAAATTTTAAAAATAAAAATAATACATATATATTTTAAGTTATGTTAGTTGTAATATTATTATTTGTTACTGTAAAATATTTGTAACTGTGCAATATTTAGAAACCTTTATTTTTTATTGTTCTTGGAACATATTTTATTTATTTGTGACTTGCTACAAATGTACTGTTTGTATATAACGTAGTGAATAAATTCTATTCTATTCTATTCATATGCTCTAAGAGTATTAGACCGTCAGATAATGACCGATTTAGGTGCCCCATTTTCGCATACAAGCCTTGAAGAGGGTTGAAAAGTACATCGATGTTGAGTAGAATTAAAGAAAATTTTCCTAATCAGAAAAATTTTCCGACACCAAAATGCACTTATACATTCTGGTTATTCAAGAAAATATGTTTTTTGGACTAGTGACGACGTACATTTTCATTCATTCGATGGGCTTGTGTGGAAAAATCGGACAAAATCTCGATTTTCCCTTAGAAGATTACGCCCTTATTTCAACCCTTTAGCCACTTGCAATATTAAAGCCTTTGGTTTTCTGAAGACTAGTTCTATTAATTAATCATATAGTGAAAACGGCTTGCGTGGAAAAATGGGCAACAAATAATATTTCGTTTTTGTTAGGGAACTTCCAATTTTCCATGTGTAATCCCCAGCAACCACTCGTAAATTTCCTTTCATTCTACTTAAAATCGATGTACTTTTCAACCCTCTTCGAGGCTTGTATGCGAAAATGAGGCACCTAAACCTGTCACTATCTGACAGACTATATGCCATATTGGATTAAGAATACATGTATTGTCGTCATCCAAACTAAAATTTCATCTCAGTCGGTTGAGGATAACAGTTTTAAAATTGCATTACTATAGATTTGACATAAACAAACATACAAACATTGTAAATAAAAGCTTGTAATTACTTGTAAACTATGTTAATTAATTTTAAATGAAATAAATCGAATTTTAATATAGAATCGAATTTAATCGGTGTTAAGAATAATAATACATAAAATGAAACGTATCGAATGAATGTATATGAAAGAATGCCGTGCTAATCACCAAATATTCTTATGTGTCCCAGTTCGACGTATCGTTCTACGAAATATGAGTAGCACTCGTGAATCATGACAGGGTGGTCCTAGCCTAGCGATAAACGAAACATCCGAGTGGTTACAGTCGGCTAACCTGATAAATTTTCGCGTCCTCGCGAAGAGTAATCTGTAACATACAAAACAAACAAAATATTAATTAAACTGAAATTAATGAATGTGAGCGCGAATATTTCTATAACAAATATACGGCTCCACTAGTATCGCTTTCCGAAACTTTCGTAACAGTTTCATTTTATTTGAAGGACAAATGCCCGTATAAGCTGTCCTACAACGTTTGGACCCTGGCAGTTCGTCAACCACGTACCGATCGTCATCGAGTACGTTCCCAACTAGGGTCCTTTACAAAGGCTCAAGCTTCCGGCTTCGTCCGTCATTGGAGCCTTTATTTGCTTGGCCAACCTTCAATTTTCTTAACTGAGCATGCTCATTATCGTAACACATATTTTGGTACCTCTGCGCATCCTATCGGGGTTATGATGGACAAGCAATGCTATTCCTAACTGACAGGCCATTTGTAAACATATTGTTATTTCTATGTATTTACAAAATAACAGACCTGTCAAAAACAACACAAGTTGTCAATCATAAACCCCTTTATCTTTTCAGAAAACTTATTTCTGATCATTTCCAAATCTGGACATTCGTTATCGTCACAGACTTCAGCCCTCAAACATCATTAACTCATCCAGGACCATCGAGATAGAATGAAGTAGATACGACATAAACACTTTTTTTTACCTTATAACAGATGAACGAACTTCGAGTAATGGAAAAGTGTAATGAAAATGACGACTTAAGAGTCGTACGTTGATTTATTTGAATTCAATAATTTTATGTTTGAAGATTGACGAAACGAAAATGTTTTTATATCACTTAATTAAAGTTATTTTACAAAAAGGCATTTATTCTCACCAACAGTGACTAGTATCGTGATAGTATCTCCTCTTCGTTCCATCTCAACATCCAAATAGTTCGAAGGGAGTTTTCCCTGTAGTGGAATTAACGGTCAAATTAATTCCCCATTTTACATCTGCTACAGCTTCGTCCCAACGATTTTCGTCATTAGCTGAAGCTATAACTGTTCACCGTTCTACTTCGCCGTAAGCCCGATGAGTCGAAGTAGTAAATACTACATGTTTAACACCTAAAGTCAAACATACCTGTTTAACACCTAAAGTTAAATATACTTGTTTAACACCTAAAGTTAATTACACTTGTTTAACATCTAAAGTTAAACATATCTGTTTAATACCTAAAGTTAAACACACTTGTTTAACACATAAAAACACACTTGTTTAACACCTAAAGTTAAACAGTATTCCTTAAAATTCTTGCTCGTAAATTCAGTGTCACGGTCGCAATAAACCTGCAGGAACCCCGACCATTTAACCTCCATCTATAAATTTCAGTTTTGTATTTTTGTATCACTTTTAAAAATACAAATTTCGTAAAGCTGTCTTCTGCTACTCTTATACAAATTTCTTAAAGCTGTTAATCGATATGATCAGTTACGAGTTTTCCTAACACTTTTACAAATTTCTTAAAGCCGTTAATTGATATGATGAGATACTAGTTTTCCTAACACTTATACAAATTTCTTAAAGCCGTTAACTGATATGATGAGATACGAGTTTTCCTAACACTTTTACAAATTTCTTAAAGCCGTTAATTGATATGATGAGATACTAGTTTTCCTAACACTCTTATACAAATTTAGTAAAGTCGTCAACTTCTAAATGACCTAGCACGAGGGTGATGCAATTTACTAACATTAAAATTATTAGTCATGCTGTTTTTTTTGGGATAAACCATCTCTTTCCTTTTGCAGTTTTTGAAAGTCGTCTATTCTTTATACAATATTCTTTATAAATTTGTCGTTCTTCATTTCGTAATTATCTCTAGGATCTCGTGACAAAACATTCATAATATTATTACAAGCGTTGCCTTGAAGTATCCGGTCATCTTCTTTAATATTTACAATCATTACGTCAAGTGATTGATCCGTGGGTATAATAGTACTTCGGCTCAGATCGTCTACGTGGCTGATCTTAGTGACATACACCAAAATCGAATTCTTGAATTGATAGCCACTATCTTGCGATGCGAAGAATTAAATCTCGTTTTATACGGGTGTTACAAAGTAAATTACAATCGGTGACGATTTTAACTTTATGTCACTTAAAACTGAACTTTTTAAATGCGCATACAGCTGCCAAAGTTTCACGCTCATGAATAATATTTTTGCTCTTCTTTGGTTGTGGCTCTACTAAATATTATACTAGCCTAAAGTGCTGTAATTTTGATGTATAGAAGTATTCCTACTGGTCCGACTTTACTGGTGTCATAATGTTCTTCAGTTTTCACTTATCTGTTATAAATAGCATATATGGATCGTTCTACTAGCTTCTTTATTTTTAAAATCGCCGAATTTCGTTGATATCCTCTGGTGCTGCAAAATCTGCTATAGTGTGCTTGGTGTGTCGACTTCCATTCCGATTTGGGCGTCCTTTGCGGTCATCCTGCCTCTTTTTAGAGGTCTTTCGTCCTCCTCTCCGTCATGGGTCTTCATCCTCTATCCACCGGTCTTCATCATCCAATCCGTTGTGGGTCTAAATATTTTGTTCATAATCCTTTGTAAATACAGCAGGAGCATCAAAAGTCATACAGTATGAATCGTACATTACAGGTTCCCTATCGTTTAGTATGATCGACATTTCCGTAACAGTCATTTTAGCAACCTTTCGTAAATTAGTAGCGAAACAATCGCCACACTCGTTAAGTAATTTAAGTAATTTAGAATGTTCAATTCTATTTAATACTGAATTAGTTTGTTCCTCAAGATCAAATAACGTAAAATTTGGTAATACAGCAATATCTGTTGCTTATCAAGTGTTAAAAGGTAACTATCTTCGAAACTCTGTTACAGGTGTAACCTCTAGCAAGTATTCTGTCTTTTTCATAACAAACAGATTTATCGGACATATTGGCAACATGAATACAGCAACAATTACGTTAATAACACATGGTAAAATAATATGAAAATTGTTATCCTAATTTGTATATCCTAAATCAACAAAAACATCTTAGATCTACAAAAATATCTTATATCAACAAAAACATCTTATATCTATAAAAATATCTTAGATCAACAAAAACACCCTTAACGTTTTCATTTTTAATTAGCCCTACAAAATTCTGCGGAATGATAGTGGTTTCTTCTACACATAAATTAATTTTCTTAGACAAAGACTCGTTAATATGTGTGACGTTGACGTTATTTTAAAATAAAATATGACATACTTGGTTGCATCTAACGATAACTGTAACCATATCATTATTTAAAAATGGCTAACCTACAATAACAGGGACATCCTGTATATTAACCGGTACGTCATCGGTAACAGTAGCTAAATCAACATTCAAAGGTGTCGTAACCTTTGAAAGTACTGTAACAAAATATCCCGCATAACCACACAAACGTACTATAATGTGGGCTCACCCTGTAGATGCAACTTGACTGCATCACGAATTGTAACTGTATCACAACCCGAGTATACAAAGCCTCGTATATATTTACCGTTAATAACACAATCAATAAAATAGCAAGTAGTAGACGCCTGATTATTAGATAAAATTAAAATTGGTTTCGACTCACCCTTATTTTGTCATCAGCTGGTCTTTTACTTACATTTATGCACAACGTCCTGCTTCGTGTCCTAACAGATAGCATTCTGTGCATTCAACGAGTGGTTTCGGACACTTTGACTGAAAATTACATTTATTTTTACATTTATCATACTTTTAGAACATCAGGTTTTGTATACGGTTTAGTACTTCGTGTATTCGAAAGTGAATAACCTAACTCCACTTTCAGGAACGGCTTTATCAAACCCTCTATTTTTTTTGAGTCGATACTTCAATGATACTTTCCTTACGTAGTATTGGCAGGTATCCTTCAAACAATGTCTCTGGTTTTGCGTAACGACCAGCGCGAGCAGCATTTTGGATGGTGACTTGGGATTTCCTCTTGACATTCTCTGTATTACTGTTTCCAACTGTCTAATTTTAGCTTCGTTTGTAACACTTAAACTTTGTTGACTGGAACAGGAATCTAAACCATGAGCTGTGCTGTGTACTATATTTTCTGGCGATATACTTAACTATCGCTTCTTTTTACGACCCCCTTCGTTAAAGGGTGACCTATTGTCTCGTCTCCTCGGAATATAATTACGTTCAGATCGTACGCCTATATAGTCTAAAAGTGTTGCTCATCGTTCTTAACAGGATCATAACACCAAGTTCTTAACACTATCTTAACACGAATCACTAAATAACTTAACTAATGGTATCCTTTTTAGTTACGTAACAACTTAAGTTTTCTGCACGGCCTTATATAAAATATGTCAGTTACGTCACGTATATTTTTCTATAACAAAGGTAAGCAGTTAGTTCACCCCACACCTGAACTGTAAACTATGTTAATTAATTTTAAATGAAATAAATCGAATTTTAATATAGAATCGAATTTAATCGGTGTTAAGAATAATAATACATAAAATGAAACGTATCGAATGAATGTATATGAAAGAATGCCGTGCTAATCACCAAATATTCTTATGTGTCCCAGTTCGACGTATCGTTCTACGAAATATGAGTAGCACTCGTGAATCATGACAGGGTGGTCCTAGCCTAGCGATAAACGAAACATCCGAGTGGTTACATACTTTTAAATAAAATATGAATCTTTAACTATTAACAAAGTAATCTTTTAAGTTAATGACTTAGGTACCATTAACCCGATATTTTTAGTAGTAACAAAAAAATTAGTTTTAATCAATCGTATTAATTTGGTTTTAATTTCAATTTATTTACTGTTATTAAATCTTTATTTTTTTTTATTAGTTACGAAATATACTGTTACTAAATTTTGTTTCGTTATCTCAGTGTGTTTCGGATAATGGTTTTTGCAATCGTAAAAAATATAGCTTTTAATTATTGTATTTTAAATAACGTATATAAGGTAGTTAATTTTTTTGCTTTAATCATAAACGAAAGTGTCATAAAATATATATTATTAAGAATAACCTATTACATGATCATGTTTCAAACTTATTTTAATGTACCTATTATATTGGTAATCAGTAGAACTATTATTTATGTAGCATACAGGATGTTCCATTAGTGCGTAATTGTTCAATATATCAATTTGTATTACAGACACGTAAATAAAAATTATATGAATTTAAAAAATACGTATTTTAAAAATATTTTTGGATATACAGGATGTTGCGTTTTTGCCTGGTATATAAATATGTATATTTTTTAAATTGAATCCATTAAATATATTTCAGTTTTAGAATGGTTTGGTAATAGTATATTCAACCCTAGAATAAAATATTACAGGGTTGCCAATCAATTATTTTTTTTTATGAAAGTAGAGAATGATGCATACCCCAAAATAAATTATCATAAGTTAGGTAGGTTTACATTGATTTATAAGATACTAAGCGAACGAATAGTGGTGAAAGAACTGATTTATTTTATACAGAGTGTTTTGAATAATGTCTTAAATATGGCTAATTTAAGGTTGAATTTACTCAATTTTTTCAAATCCAACACCCTATATATTATTTTAGAATAAACTTCCTTATGAATTTACCTATTCAACGAAACTAATATGTTAGTCAATAACACATACTTATACAGGGAAAATCATCAGTGCGTAATTGATCTATTGATGTTTTATTATTGGAAATACGAAAAAAAAATTCAATGAAAGTTGTATTACTATATTTAAATATACAGGGTGGTTCATAAATGAGGGGCTGACCAAATCTATACATTTTTAAAGTAAAACATACTGCAGGTAGTTATACATATTTGATTGTTTTCACATTAAACAATTTTATTAGATTCATTTAATTGCTAATTTTTATATAGAATGCGAGGTTACGATTTTCTCAATTTTTTAAATGGAATACCCTGTGATGTGTTTGAATATTCATTGAAACACTTTAATCAATTATCGATTAATTTATTAACTCTTAAGGGCGTTACACTATATGTATGCATTACAACAAACTCGGCCAGGCGGGCGATCCATGTGGCACATGAAGTGTGTGACATGAAGTGTCACCTTTAGTGGGAGGGAGCTGTCATCTTAGGCACTTTTTAGTATTGCTAATATAACTATGACATCTCCCTCCTCAACAATAACCAGAATACACATAGTTACAAATCCATTTTATCTGGTGCTTTGAAACCCTACCTGGAGCAATATCTTAATAACTAATAATGAAAAATATACAGTCAATGACCTTAAAAATATGGAAATAGATGAATCTACCCCTGATGACAACGAAAGTGAATCCACATCAAGCAATGACATAAGAAAAATTCAAAGTGCACCCGAAACTCTAATAAAATCAACTCCAGATCCGTCATTTGAACATAATATATCGCAATATTTGTCCCCAACTCCTCGGAATCAAATAAATCAACGCTTTAACTTTTTAAGTGCTTTTAAAAAAGTGTGGTGTCTTTAAGTGAGGTGTGGAGAGTGGGGGGCGATAGCCCCCATTACCCGCACAGAGGCCGGGCACCCAAAGCAATTTTTAAGTTCCGGTGCCTATGTTCATACCCCAAACGATAGTTTATGCTTTGTAGAAACTCCCTGAACACATATTTATCATATTTATCAATTTCGAAAAAAAGATTGACTTGCACTTGCAACAAGGTCTTCAATTAAAAATAATACAATGTTAAAGTAGGTACAGGATCCGTCGATCAAAAATTTATGTATTGCAAATTAGTACTAGGTAATCATACAACCTATTTTTAAATACAGCTTATTATCGTAATCTAACTTTGCGAGAGGAAGCTATACACACATTTTTAACCATTTTTTTCATGATACTTAATACAGAGAGTATTTTGAATTAAAAATTATTTATCATTTATATTACTGCTAATTTTTTTTGTAAGAATTTTTTGAAACTCAGTATATTGAAATCAAAAACATTATGATTATTTTTACCCAGCCAAATGTTGACTTTCCTTAATTAAAAAAATTATATTGATTACCATATACAGGGTGTCCCAATAGTGTGTGGAAGTTCGATATATCCTATATTACAGAAAATATCAAACAATGTTATTTACAAAAGTTGTAGATAATGTTAATCTGCACATTTCAAAATTATTTTTGATTATACAGAATGATCCATAACTTCAGAATTGATCAAACCTATGTTTTTTTAAATGGACCACCCTGTATTTAATTTTAAATTTGAATTCCCCTAACTTTACCCTTCAAGAAAATACCAACATGTATGAGGTTGTACTGGGTATTTTGGAAGTTTAAACCAATTTTATATGAAAATCGTACTAGGTTCAACCCTCTGTATATTTCAAAAGAAACAATCGAACATCAAAATTTTTTGATGAATAATTTTAAATGATAGTCTACTTTTATAAGAATATATTAATTTCTTCCTAGCGCAACAGACGTGTACAGGGTGAGTCAAAACTCAAATACATGATTTTCTCAATTTTTTTACCCTGTATTTCATATCACTACTAAAAAGTACTCTAATTAATCTTCGTCATGTTAGCAAGTAGCCAGCCAGCAATAAATTCAGGTGGACGCCAAAGCCCAGCGGTCATACTAAATTTTTAACATCTAATTATTTTAAGTTTCGACAAAAAGAATATATTTAATCATAATTTGTTGCATTATAATTATTATAACCCTTTCATAAAATTATAATAAGGGATGTAGAGAGGGCTAAAGCTTTCATTACTAGCACAAAATTTGTGTTTTTCAAAAATTTATTAAGGTCATTGGATAGATAATAAAAAAACAAAAAACTTTTTCAAATACCATTTTAAATGCTATATGGGTTATAAGAGATTTAGAGAGCTTTCAAAGTTTTTATTGCTGAACCAAAATTTGTTTTTTTTGAAAATTCATTTAGGCCATTCGAAAGATAATAAAAAAAAACAAACAACTTTTTCAAATACCATTTTAAATGCTATATGGGTTATAAGAGATTTAGAGAGCTTTCAAAGTTTTTATTGCTGAACCAAAATCTGTTTTTTTTTGAAAATTCTTGTAGGCCATTCGAAAGATAATAAAAAAACAAAAAACTTTTTCAAATACCATTTTAAGTGCTATATGGGTAATAAGAGATTTAGAGAGCTTTGAAATTTCAAAGTTTTTATTGCTGAACCAAAATTTGTTTTTTTTTTTTAAATTCATTTAGGCCATTCGAAAGATAATAAAAAAACAAACAACTTTTTTAAATACCATTTTAAATGCTATATGGGTAATAAGACATTTAGAGAGCTTTCAAAGTTTTTATTGCTGAACCAAAATTTGTTTTTTTTTTTTGAAAATTTATTTAGGCCGTTTGAAAGATAATAAAAAAACAAACAACTTTTTCAAATACCATTTTAAATGCTATATGGGTTATAAGAGATTTAGAGAGCTTTCAAAGTTTTTAATGCTGAACCAAAATTTGTTTTTTTTGAAAATTCATTTAGGCCATTCGAAAGATAATAAAAAAAACAAACAACTTTTTCAAATACCATTTTAAATGCTATATGGGTTATAAGAGATTTAGAGAGCTTTCAAAGTTTTTATTGCTGAACCAAAATCTGTTTTTTTTTGAAAATTCATGTAGGCCATTCGAAAGATAATAAAAAAACAAAAAACTTTTTCAAATACCATTTTAAGTGCTATATGGGTAATAAGAGATTTAGAGAGCTTTGAAATTTCAAAGTTTTTATTGCTGAACCAAAATTTGTTTTTTTTTTTTAAATTCATTTAAGCCATTCGAAAGATAATAAAAAAACAAACAACTTTTTTAAATACCATTTTAAGTGCTATATGGGTAATAAGAGATTTAGAGAGCTTTGAAATTTCAAAGTTTTTATTGCTGAACCAAAATTTGTTTTTTTTAAATTCGTTTAGGCCATTCGAAAGATAATAAAAAAACAAACAACTTTTTTAAATACCATTTTAAATGCTATATGGGTAATAAGACATTTAGAGAGCTTTAAAAGTTTTTATTGCTGAACCAAAATTTGTTTTTTTTTAGAAAATTCATTTAAGCCATTCGAAAGATAATAAAAAAACAAACAACTTTTTCAAATACCATTTTAAATGCTATATGGGTAATAAGACATTTAGAGAGCTTTCAAAGTTTTTATTGCTGAACCAAAATTTGTTTTTTTGAAAATTCATTTAAGCCATTCGAAAGATAATAAAAAAACAAACAACTTTTTCAAATACCATTTTAAATGCTATATGGGTAATAAGAGATTTAGAGAGCTTTCAAAGTTTTTATTGCTGAACCAAAATTTGGTTTTTTGAAAATTCATTTAGGCCATTCGAAAGAAAATAAAAAACAAACAACTTTTTCAAATACCATTTTAAATGCTATATGGGTTATAAGAGATTTAGAGAGCTTTCAAAGTTTTTATTGCTGAACCAAAATTAGTTTTTTTTGAAAATTCATGTAGGCCGTTCGAAAGATAATAAAAAAACAAAAAACTTTTTCAAATACCATTTTAAGTGCTATATGGGTAATAAGAGATTTAGAGAGCTTTGAAATTTCAAAGTTTTTATTGCTGAACCAAAATTTGTTTTTTTTAAATTCGTTTAGGCCATTCGAAAGATAATAAAAAAACAAACAACTTTTTTAAATACCATTTTAAATACTATATGGGTAATAAGATATTTAGAGAGCTTTCAAAGTTTTTATTGCTGAACCAAAATTTGTTTTTTTTAGAAAATTCATGTAGGCCATTCGAAAGATAATAAAAAAACAAACAACTTTTTTAAATACCATTTTAAGTGCTATATGGGTAATAAGAGATTTAGAGAGCTTTGAAATTTCAAAGTTTTTATTGCTGAACCAAAATTTGTTTTTTTTAAATTCGTTTAGGCCATTCGAAAGATAATAAAAAAACAAACAACTTTTTTAAATACCATTTTAAATGCTATATGGGTAATAAGACATTTAGAGAGCTTTAAAAGTTTTTATTGCTGAACCAAAATTTGTTTTTTTTTAGAAAATTCATTTAAGCCATTCGAAAGATAATAAAAAAACAAACAACTTTTTCAAATACCATTTTAAATGCTATATGGGTAATAAGACATTTAGAGAGCTTTCAAAGTTTTTATTGCTGAACCAAAATTTGTTTTTTTGAAAATTCATTTAAGCCATTCGAAAGATAATAAAAAAACAAACAACTTTTTCAAATACCATTTTAAATGCTATATGGGTAATAAGAGATTTAGAGAGCTTTCAAAGTTTTTATTGCTGAACCAAAATTTGGTTTTTTGAAAATTCATTTAGGCCATTCGAAAGAAAATAAAAAACAAACAACTTTTTCAAATACCATTTTAAATGCTATATGGGTTATAAGAGATTTAGAGAGCTTTCAAAGTTTTTATTGCTGAACCAAAATTAGTTTTTTTTGAAAATTCATGTAGGCCGTTCGAAAGATAATAAAAAAACAAAAAACTTTTTCAAATACCATTTTAAGTGCTATATGGGTAATAAGAGATTTAGAGAGCTTTGAAATTTCAAAGTTTTTATTGCTGAACCAAAATTTGTTTTTTTTAAATTCGTTTAGGCCATTCGAAAGATAATAAAAAAACAAACAACTTTTTTAAATACCATTTTAAATACTATATGGGTAATAAGATATTTAGAGAGCTTTCAAAGTTTTTATTGCTGAACCAAAATTTGTTTTTTTTAGAAAATTCATGTAGGCCATTCGAAAGATAATAAAAAAACAAACAACTTTTTTAAATACCATTTTAAGTGCTATATGGGTAATAAGAGATTTAGAGAGCTTTGAAATTTCAAAGTTTTTATTGCTGAACCAAAATTTGTTTTTTTTAAATTCGTTTAGGCCATTCGAAAGATAATAAAAAAACAAACAACTTTTTTAAATACCATTTTAAATGCTATATGGGTAATAAGACATTTAGAGAGCTTTAAAAGTTTTTATTGCTGAACCAAAATTTGTTTTTTTTTAGAAAATTCATTTAAGCCATTCGAAAGATAATAAAAAAACAAACAACTTTTTCAAATACCATTTTAAATGCTATATGGGTAATAAGACATTTAGAGAGCTTTCAAAGTTTTTATTGCTGAACCAAAATTTGTTTTTTTGAAAATTCATTTAAGCCATTCGAAAGATAATAAAAAAACAAACAACTTTTTCAAATACCATTTTAAATGCTATATGGGTAATAAGAGATTTAGAGAGCTTTCAAAGTTTTTATTGCTGAACCAAAATTTGGTTTTTTGAAAATTCATTTAGGCCATTCGAAAGAAAATAAAAAACAAACAACTTTTTCAAATACCATTTTAAATGCTATATGGGTTATAAGAGATTTAGAGAGCTTTCAAAGTTTTTATTGCTGAACCAAAATTAGTTTTTTTTGAAAATTCATGTAGGCCGTTCGAAAGATAATAAAAAAACAAAAAACTTTTTCAAATACCATTTTAAGTGCTATATGGGTAATAAGAGATTTAGAGAGCTTTGAAATTTCAAAGTTTTTATTGCTGAACCAAAATTTGTTTTTTTTAAATTCGTTTAGGCCATTCGAAAGATAATAAAAAAACAAACAACTTTTTTAAATACCATTTTAAATACTATATGGGTAATAAGATATTTAGAGAGCTTTCAAAGTTTTTATTGCTGAACCAAAATTTGTTTTTTTTAGAAAATTCATGTAGGCCATTCGAAAGATAATAAAAAAACAAACAACTTTTTTAAATACCATTTTAAGTGCTATATGGGTAATAAGAGATTTAGAGAGCTTTGAAATTTCAAAGTTTTTATTGCTGAACCAAAATTTGTTTTTTTTAAATTCGTTTAGGCCATTCGAAAGATAATAAAAAAACAAACAACTTTTTTAAATACCATTTTAAATGCTATATGGGTAATAAGACATTTAGAGAGCTTTAAAAGTTTTTATTGCTGAACCAAAATTTGTTTTTTTTTAGAAAATTCATTTAAGCCATTCGAAAGATAATAAAAAAACAAACAACTTTTTCAAATACCATTTTAAATGCTATATGGGTAATAAGACATTTAGAGAGCTTTCAAAGTTTTTATTGCTGAACCAAAATTTGTTTTTTTGAAAATTCATTTAAGCCATTCGAAAGATAATAAAAAAACAAACAACTTTTTCAAATACCATTTTAAATGCTATATGGGTAATAAGAGATTTAGAGAGCTTTCAAAGTTTTTATTGCTGAACCAAAATTTGGTTTTTTGAAAATTCATTTAGGCCATTCGAAAGAAAATAAAAAACAAACAACTTTTTCAAATACCATTTTAAATGCTATATGGGTTATAAGAGATTTAGAGAGCTTTCAAAGTTTTTATTGCTGAACCAAAATTAGTTTTTTTTGAAAATTCATGTAGGCCGTTCGAAAGATAATAAAAAAACAAAAAACTTTTTCAAATACCATTTTAAGTGCTATATGGGTAATAAGAGATTTAGAGAGCTTTGAAATTTCAAAGTTTTTATTGCTGAACCAAAATTTGTTTTTTTTAAATTCGTTTAGGCCATTCGAAAGATAATAAAAAAACAAACAACTTTTTTAAATACCATTTTAAATACTATATGGGTAATAAGATATTTAGAGAGCTTTCAAAGTTTTTATTGCTGAACCAAAATTTGTTTTTTTTAGAAAATTCATGTAGGCCATTCGAAAGATAATAAAAAAACAAACAACTTTTTTAAATACCATTTTAAGTGCTATATGGGTAATAAGAGATTTAGAGAGCTTTGAAATTTCAAAGTTTTTATTGCTGAACCAAAATTTGTTTTTTTTAAATTCGTTTAGGCCATTCGAAAGATAATAAAAAAACAAACAACTTTTTTAAATACCATTTTAAATGCTATATGGGTAATAAGACATTTAGAGAGCTTTAAAAGTTTTTATTGCTGAACCAAAATTTGTTTTTTTTTAGAAAATTCATTTAAGCCATTCGAAAGATAATAAAAAAACAAACAACTTTTTCAAATACCATTTTAAATGCTATATGGGTAATAAGACATTTAGAGAGCTTTCAAAGTTTTTATTGCTGAACCAAAATTTGTTTTTTTGAAAATTCATTTAAGCCATTCGAAAGATAATAAAAAAACAAACAACTTTTTCAAATACCATTTTAAATGCTATATGGGTAATAAGAGATTTAGAGAGCTTTCAAAGTTTTTATTGCTGAACCAAAATTTGGTTTTTTGAAAATTCATTTAGGCCATTCGAAAGAAAATAAAAAACAAACAACTTTTTCAAATACCATTTTAAATGCTATATGGGTTATAAGAGATTTAGAGAGCTTTCAAAGTTTTTATTGCTGAACCAAAATTAGTTTTTTTTGAAAATTCATGTAGGCCGTTCGAAAGATAATAAAAAAACAAAAAACTTTTTCAAATACCATTTTAAGTGCTATATGGGTAATAAGAGATTTAGAGAGCTTTGAAATTTCAAAGTTTTTATTGCTGAACCAAAATTTGTTTTTTTTAAATTCGTTTAGGCCATTCGAAAGATAATAAAAAAACAAACAACTTTTTTAAATACCATTTTAAATACTATATGGGTAATAAGATATTTAGAGAGCTTTCAAAGTTTTTATTGCTGAACCAAAATTTGTTTTTTTTAGAAAATTCATTTAAGCCATTCGAAAGATAATAAAAAAACAAACAACTTTTTCAAATACCATTTTAAATGCTATATGGGTAATAAGACATTTACAGAGCTTTCAAAGTTTTTATTGCTGAACCAAAATTTGTTTTTTTGAAAATTCATTTAAGCCATTCGAAAGAAAATAAAAAAACAAACAACTTTTTCAAATACCATTTTAAATGCTATATGGGTTATAAGAGATTTAGAGAGCTTTCAAAGTTTTTATTGCTGAACCAAAATTTGTTTTTTTTGAAAATTCATTTATGCCATTCGAACGAAAATAAAAAAACAAACAACTTTTTTAAATACCATTTTAAATGCTATATGGGTTATAAGAGATTTAGAGAGCTTTCAAAGTTTTTATTGCTGAACCAAAATCTGTTTTTTTTTTGAAAATTCATGTAGGCCATTCGAAAGATAATAAAAAAATAAAAACTTTTTCAAATACCATTTTAAGTGCTATATGGGTAATAAGAGATTTAGAGAGCTTTGAAATTTCAAAGTTTTTATTGCTGAACCAAAATTTGTTTTTTTTTTTAAATTCATTTAGGCCATTCGAAAGATAATAAAAAAACAAACAACTTTTTTAAATACCATTTTAAATGCTATATGGGTAATAAGACATTTAGAGAGCTTTCAAAGTTTTTATTGCTGAACCAAAATTTGTTTTTTTTTGAAAATTCATTTGAGCCATTCGAAAGATAATAAAAAAACAAACAACTTTTTTAAATACCATTTTAAATGCTATATGGGTAATAAGAGATTTAGAGAGCTTTCAAAGTTTTTATTGCTGAACCAAAATTTGTTTTTTTTTTTAAATTCATTTAGGCCATTCGAAAGATATTATTATACTTATATTTAAATATTTGTTAATCAAAAAGTCAAAATAGGAAATTAAATACCGGCACAAATTAAATGATCATTATTTAAATTTTATGGCAAGTACACTTTTCCATTATTTTATTTCAGTTGGTCAGTAAGACAATAAATAGTCAGTATAATATTAAATGGTCGGTGAAAATATTAAATGGTCGGTGAAAATATTAAATGGTCGGTGAAAATATTAAATGGTCGGTGAAAATATTAAATGGTCAGTATAATAATACGCGTTTTATTTGTACATCGGTCTCCTTTTAACAGAGTAGGTGAGCTGTGTCCAGGCCGTTGGTGTTTATGCCGGTCGGCGTAGCCAGGCATGGATTAAAATTTTCTGGTGGCGGCGAAGCCGCCACCCTACGAGAAGTCGTTCCTTCGTCTCCTTGTTGTCACGGCATTAATATTATTTGTTCATATATGTGAAATTTGCTTCTATGGTTTATAAAATACCACTGCTAGTAAATGAAAACAAACAAGATGCATTCACACAAACACCTCCCACCACCTCAATTACAAATCATTAGTGTTGACCCCGACACACGAGTGTATTTTGGGGCAATTGATTTTTGAAATATATCCTGACAGGCAGACTTAATTGTTTTAAACAAAAACATAAAATCTTCAGTTTCTTCTTGGCTGCAAACCGATAGCCCAAAAACATGAAACACTCGATCTAAAAACATAATACTACTTATTTAATGCCCATTTTCATGATTATTACCGATTACTGCATACTGGCCATTTATTTATTCTTACTGACCATTTGTAGAATTATTAACGGCTAATTCATACTGACATTTCATTAATTTTTACTGATTATTATAATTACAAAAGTGAACATAGAAATACAGGCCGAAATAATAATTTTACTGCTCCAAAATTCAATGTTTACTCATCATATTTTATAAAAGTACTGAGTTTTTTACAATATTTTACTGACTGCTTGTAATGAATTAAATACTATTCAGTTAATTACAAGCCATTAAATACTAGGTGGTTTTCTTAGGTTAATTAGGGTTATGACATACTGCGCAAGTTGAGTAAAACACCCTACTAAACACAGTGGGTAACATTTCTTCATCCAGACGCGTTTTTCTTTTAAATAGCAACGGCTGGGGTAATTCGTCCAGATAAAACGTTCCATATTTAGAAACGCTTTTTAGAATTTAAACAACGTCCGGACGCATTTATCCTACATTTCTGAACGCACCCCTGTATTCTACTTAGTGTTACCGAAAATCCAAACACCAGTACACGTATCATGGAAAATGAAACGGGAATAAGTAAATCTGCAAATAGGATACTATTAAAAAATAAAGTACATCCATACCATATCCAACGTCATCAGGAGCTTCTTGAATACGATTTTCAAAAAAGAATAGCTTTTTGTGGATGAGCAATAGAGAGCATTAATAATGAAAATGATTTTTTTGATTGTGTACTTTTTGGGGATGAATCAACATTTCACAAAAACGGTTCCGTCAATAGACACAATTTTCATTACTATTCCACCACCAGTCCTTATGAATAATTGACATATAGCCAAACACGATGGTCTATTAACGTTTGGGGTGGTATATTAGGGGACTATGTCATAGAACCACATTTCTTTCATGATCGTGTAACTGCCGAGGTCTACTTAGAGTCCACTGGTCGCCAACCTGTCGATCGCGAGCTACCGGTAGCTCGCGGAGGCAATACTGGTAGCCCTCACAACGATTTTAATTTAAAAAATACGAACTGCAAAAATCAGAGAAGCTGCCGAAAATTCCACAAAAAAATCTAATTGTCATAATATTAAACATAAACAGCGACAACGTTGCGGTGAGCGATCTGCCGCTGACGGCATCAAGCTAGAATCGGCTAGAACCGACCAGCCGGACCAGCGCGTTAGTGTTCGAGAACGATCAGGATTGCTTTGAACCGGATAAATGCGCACGGCGCGGTGACATTGCGCCTAGTTTAAAACTGAACGCGTAACCAACGTCCAGCGGTTGGGTTAGTAGAGAATAACAAAAAATAATATTATGGCAAGCAGTTGTAAGAAGGTAAAGACATACCATTTTCATTCGAAATGGGAAGAACAATACCTTTTTACAGAAGTTAAAGATAAAAATGTGTGTTTGCTATGTAATACTTCGGTCTCCGTTGCTAAAAAAGGAAATATTGAGAGACATCATAAAACTGTACATACATTCTAATTTTGAAAAATCATTCCCACTACATTCTGCCGCCAGAAAGGAGAAACTGAAACAATTAAAAAAGCAGTTAATTGGACAACAACAAAATAAGGCTGCAACTGAAGCATCGTACCGTGTGTCTCAGATAATTGCACAAAAAAAGAAACCTTATGAAGACGGGGAAATGATAAAACAGGCGTTTTTAGAAGCTGCTGATTCGTTATTTGCCAACTTTAGAAATAAAGACGAGATAGTTTCAGCTATAACATCTATGCAACTTTCTGCTAATACAGTGATGAGACGTATAGAAGTAATGAGCAATGATATTTTTTACAGTTAAGAACTGACTTAGATAACTGTGTTTATTTTTCACTTCAACTGGATGAATCAGCAGATGTCGTTGACACTGTCCAGATGGCTGTGTTCGTCAGGATGGTTTTTAGTGATTTTACGATTAAAGAAGATCTTTTGAAGTTTATTCCACTGAAAGGACACACTACTGGACAGGAGTTGTTTTCTCAAAATATTATTTCTTCCGAGAAAATTCCAATATCGAAAATCGTAGGCTTGACAACCGATGGCGCTCCAGCTATGATGGGTTGTGATAAGGGTCTGGTGGCGTTATGTCGTAAAGATGAAACTTTTGCGCAATTTCTCTGTTACCACTGCATTATCCATCAGCAAGCATTATGTGGAAATTTCCTGAAACTAAACAACGTTATGAAACTGATGGTAAAAATTGTGAACAAGATTAGAGCTCAAACGTTACAAAGAAGATTATTCAAAACCTTGACCGATGAAGTTGACTGTCAATACGGGGACCTACTCCTTCATTCTGAAGTCCGATGGTTAAGTAGAGGACGGGTGCTGAAACGTTTTAATGATGTCCTATCTGGCTTAGTTCAATTTTTCAAACAACGCGATGAACTGACTCCGGAACTAGAAAATTCAATCTGGCTTAGAGATATTGGTTTTCTCATGGACATTACAGAGAAATTAAACGAATTTAATTTGCAGCTTCAGGGGAGAGACAAAGAACTAGCGGAAATGATTTCTGATATCAAAGCATTTATCAAAAAGCTGGAGTTTTGGGAACAAAACCTAATTAACAGCGATGCCAAGCATTTTTCTATTCCGTTAGAAAAAATATCTTAAAATCCATTAGAACCCTATGACAGAAAATATCATGTAGAAATAGTTTCTACCCTGAAGAATAACTTCAAAAATTTATATCCAACAGTTTGCAACTTGTTTTATGCAGAACTTTGGCGAAGACATGGCTGCAACATAAATGGAAGTAATTGAGTTTCCAAATGATTTAGCCTTAAAATCGTTAGTCTCAAGTACCAAATGTATCTGGCCTATTGTAAGTAAAGACAAATATTCAGTTCTATGCCGTGTTGCCTTGAAAGTGAAAGCATTATTCAGTTCAACCTATTTGTGTGAATCTTCTTTTTCCAATATGAAGTTTATTAAGAACAAATATCGCAATCGACTTACAGATGAACATTTGGATAATTGTATTCGAATGGTTGTATCAAATTATACTGCAAACATTAAAAAAATTATCGATGAGTCTGAGTGTCAGCCTTCTCATTGAACGTGCTTTTTTATTTTTTAATGTTTATGTTCATGATAGTGCGTTACTTTTTTGGTGTTATTATTAACTATTTTTAAATCTTACGTGACATGCCGTTGTGGCTGGATAAAAGATTGTGTTTATTTTTCAAACACCTTCGTTTGGTAGGTAGGAATGTAGCTATGAACAAGTACGTACTAGTAATATTAGTTATTTTGTTATTGGTTTATTATTAGTACCTATGTATTATGTATTACCAGTTAAATAGTAAAATAAATACCTATAATGATAAATTAACTGTGGATTATTTAATTTACGTTGCGTTACGTGGCTTCCGTGTGGGTAGCTCGCTGTTTATTCTAAAATTAACAAAGTAGCTCAACACATTGAGAGGTTGGCGACCACTGACAGACTTTTGGAAAATGTTCCACTAAATATAAGACGCCGAATGTGGATATTACATGATGGAGCTCCTGTAAATCATGCTCAACCAGTTCGCAACTTTCTGAACCATAATTTTGGGTGGATTGGAAGAGACGGTCCAGTTATGTGGCCTCCTGGATCCCCTGACCTCACTAAAGTAAATTTTTTTGTGGGGTTTCATAAAAAAACAAGGTTTGTAATACTAGTCGATTAACTAGTGAAGAAATGAAGGAAGGAATAAGACAAGTGTTCTCCAGCATATATGTACAATCTTTGTAAAATGTTCAAAGATCATTTGAAGCTAGATTACAACATTGTATTGCAGTTGGAGGGAGTCACTTTGAGCAGCTTTTATAATAGCTTTTTTTATTTTTTAATATACTAGTGTTACATTCTAAAAAAATTAAAATAACTTATTTTTGGCTGATATTTTTTTCATTCATATATAAAATATCTTCTAAACTGTTGTGTTTAGGGATAGAGACAAACGAACGTATAATTAAAGTACTTTTAGTAGAGATATGAAATACAGGGTGAACTTAACCTTAACAGTAAAGAAAGTAAATTCAGTTAATAATAAATTGTAGCTAGGTACCTTAAAAATATAAACTGATTAAACAGTATATTTTAACAGGAGTTTAAATCAAATTACATTGTGAATTTAGTTATAATTAACCCTCTTTAACATTTCATCTAAGAATTTCGCCAAACTGTTGTGTTTAGGGATAGGCAATATTATTTAACTCAAACGAACGTATAATTAGAGTACTTTTTAGTAGTGATATGAAATACAGGGTGTTACATTTAAAAAAAATTGAGAAAATTATGTATCTGAGTTTTGACTCACCCTGTACACGTCTGTTGCGCTAGGAAAAAATTAGTATATTTTTATAAAAGTAGACTATCGTTAAAAAATTTTGATGGTTAAATGTTTCTTTTGAAATATACAGAGGGTTGAACCTAGTATGATTTTCATATAAAATTGGTTTAAATTTCCAAAATACCCCGTATAACCTCATACATGTTGATATTTTTTTGAAGGACAAAGTCAGGGGAATTCAAATTTACAATTAAATACAGGGTGATGGTCCATTTAAAAAAACAGGTTAGATCAATTCTGAAGTTATGGATCACTCTGTATAATCGAAAATAATTTTGAAATGTGCAGATTAATATAATCTACAACTTTTGTAAATAACATTGTTTGATATTTTCTATAATATAGGATATATTGCATCAGTATTAGCTTATATAGCCAATAAAATGTTAAATGAGGGGATATTTCCAAACATTCTTAAAGATGCTATGATAATACCACTTCATAAAAGTGGAAGTCTGGCAGATATAAATAATTATAGACCTATATCGATTATCTCAACCTTTTCTAAAACTTTCGAAAAAATTATTTACTCAAGAATGTTCAATTTTTTATAAAAATACAATATATTGTCTGCTAAACAATTTGGGTTTCAAGTTAACAAATCTACTTCAGAACTATTTCTATGCTTCAGATGCCATTGCCAATTCAACTAAATTAATAAATAATTCTGTTGATATATCTAAACCAGCAATATGTATTTTTGTTGATATGGGGCAAAGGCATTTGATACTGTGGATCACAAAAACTACTATCTATATTAGAGGATTGCGGTTTTAGAGGAACTACATATAAGCTAATGGAAAGTTACCTAAATAAGAGAAAACAGTGTGTAAAAATAAACGACACTACGAGCAAATATGAAACTGTTACATATGGAGTTCCTCAGGGAACAGTGTTGGGACCACTGCTCTTTAATTTATATGTTAATGATCTATTTAAGCAGAGATGTAGAGGTGAAATAATAAGTTTTGCGGACGATACAGCTATATTTTTTACAAATGACAACTGGAATTTCTTACGAAAAATGACTGAAGAAGACTTTAGTCATTTAATAGCATTTTTTAACTCCAAATTATTTACAATAAATTTCAATAAAACTAAATATATTCCGTTTACTTCATATGATAAAACACTACCCCCTTTTAATCAAATAACTTTTAATATAGGTCAAGACCAAGCATAATAAATACTGAAAATATCAAATATTTAGGTATTTACATAGATTCCTATCTCAGATGGCAACATCACATTAATTACGTCATAAAAAAAAATAAGAATGATGATGCCAAAAATAAAATATCTGAGTAATATTCTAAAATCTGAATATCTCCGTATGATCTATTTTGCCTTAATAGAATCGCACTTAGCGGGATATTAGCATGGGGTAGTGCTGGTATAACTTATTTAGAAAGACTTATCACAACTCAAAAAAGGGTTATAAAAATTATCTATAAATTGTTACATCGTTTTCCTTCAAAACATATCTATAGTCCAGTGGTCGCCAATCTCTCAATGTGTTGAGCTTTGTTAATTTTGGAATAAACAGCGAGCTACCCACACGGAAGCCACGTAACGCAACGTAAATGAAATAATCCACAGTTAATTTATCATTATATATATATTTATTTTACTATTTAACCGGTAATACATAATACATAGGTACTAATAATAAACTAATAACAAAATAACTAATATTACTAGTACGTACTTGTTCATAGCTACATTCCTACCTACCAAACGAAGGTGTTTGAAAAATAAACACAAACTTTTATCCAGCCACAACGGCATGTCACGTAAGATTTAAAAATAGTTAATAATAAGAACAAAAAAGTAACGCACTATCATGAACATATACATTGAAAAAGAAAAAAGCACGTTCAATGAGAAGGCTGACACTCAGACTCATCCATAATTTTTTTAATGTTTGCAGTATAATTTGATACAGCCATTCGAATACAATTATCCAAATGTTCATCTGTAAGTCGATTGCGATATTTGTTCTTAATAAACTTCATATTGGAAAAAGAAGATTCACACAAATAAGTTGAACTGAATAATGCTTTCACTTTCAAGGCAACACGGCATAGAACTGAATATTTGTCTTTACTTACAATAGGCCAGATACATTTGGTACTTGAGACTAACGATTTTAAGGCTAAATCATTTTGAAACTCAATTACTTCCATTTCTGTTGCAGCGATGTCTTCGCCAAAGTTCTGCATAACACAAGTTGCAAACTGTTGGATATCAATTTCTATAAAGGGTGAAATAACAAACTGCGCTACTAAAGCCATTTCGTTGAAATCCTTAAAACGATTTTTGAAGTTATTCTTCAGGGTAGAAACTATTTCTACATGATATTTGCTGTCATAGGGTTCAAATGGATTTTGAAATATTTTTTCTCAAAGAATAGGAAAATGCTTGGCATCGCTGTTAATTAGGTTTTGTTTCCAAAACTTCAGCTTTTTGATAAATGCTTTTATATCAGAAATCATTTCCGCTAGTTCTTTGTCTCTCCCCTGAAGCTGCAAATTAAGTTCGTTTAATTTCTCTGTAATGTCCACGAGAAAACCAAAATCTCTAAGCCAGATTGAATTTTCTAGTTCCGGAGTCGGTTCATCGCGTTGTTTGAAAAATTGAACTATGCCAGATAGGACATCATTAAAACGTTTCAGCACCTGTCCTCTACTTAACCATCGGACTTCAGAGTGAAGGAGTAGGTCCCCGTATTGACAGTCAACTTCATCGGCCAAGATTTTGAATAATCTTCTTTGTAACGCTTGAGCTCTAATCTTGTTCACAATTTTTACCACCAGTTTCATAACGTTATTTAGTTTCAGGAAATTTCCACATAATGCTTGCTGATGGATAATGCAGTGGTAACAGAGAAATTGCGGAAAAGTTTCATCTTCAGACCCTTATCACAACCCACCATAGCTGGAGCGCCATCGGTTGTCAAGCCTACCTTTTTCGATATTGGAATTTTCTCAGAAGAAATAATATTTTTTAAATTAGAAAACAACTCTTTTTTTTATCTGGGACACACGGTACGATGCTTCAGTTGCAGCCTTATTTTTGTCGACTGTTCTTAAAAATATTGTTGTCCAAATAACTGCTTTTTTAACTGTTTCAGTTTCTCCTTTCTGGCGGCAGAATGTAGTGGGAATGATTTTTCAAAATTAGATTGTCCAGTTTTATTATGTCTCTCAATATTTCCTTTTTTAGCAACGGAGACCGAAGTATTACATAAGAAACACACATTTTTATCTTTAACTTCTGTAAAAAACCCATTCCGAATGAAAGTGGTATGTCTTTACCTTCTTACAACTGCTTGCCATAATAATATTTTTTGTTGTTCTCTATTAACCCAACTGTTGGACGTTGGTTACGCGTTCAGTCTTAAACTAAGCGCAATGTTGCCACGCCGTGCGTATTTATCCCGTTCAAAGCAATCCTGATCGTTCTCGAACACTAACGCGCTGGTCCGGCTGGTCGGTTCTAGCCGATTCTAGTTTGATGGCGTCAACGGCAGATCGCTCACCGCAACGTTGCCGCTGTTAATGTTTAATATTATGACAATTAGATTTTTTTGTGGAATTTTCGGAAGCTTCTCTGATTTTTGCAGTTTGTATTTTTTAAATTAAAATCTGGTAGCTCGCGATCGACAGGTTGGCGACCACTGCTATAGTCAATCAAATATTTTAAATATACATCAGCTTTTCACCAAAATTTTATTACTCCACCAATATAAAGATAGGGACAACCTTAAAGCAATCGAACATACCTATAATACGAGAAATAAAAATATTTTTTCTGAAATTCCAAGAATGTATAAAACACTAGGGCAAAAATCACATATCTATCTTGGTCCGAAATTGTATAATCACTTACCAGCTGAAATAAAAAAAATTAATTCTTTTAATCATTTTGAAAATAAAATAAAAAAATGGATACTTATCATTCCCGAAAATTCCTTAAAACGTTTTTTTTCAAACAGTAGCAGTGTATTATAAATATTTATAAATATAAAAAAAGTTATAAAAATATTATTTATATATACAAATATTTAAGTTTTGAATTTTTATCTGTAAGCGCAACTAATGTTCATCCTAATTTCTAATTTGTTTATTTTAATTCACTGTTTATTTTGTACAACATTTTTAATTAAGTAAGTTTATTATTTTACTAGTTTGTTCAAATTTAATAAGCATGTATATATTGTTAATTTTAACACATTTTTAATGTTATTTGTAAATATTTTAATTTGGTTAATTTAATTTCATTTAATACTCTAAACGAGGAAAATATCGCCCGCGCACAGGCTTACCTTTGCGGGTTTCTTTCTTTCTTTTGTTTACTAATAAGTTAAATGATGTATTATTATATTGTAATTATTTATCTGAATAAGCTTTATTATTATTATATTATATCGAACTTCCACACACTATTGGGACACCCTGTATGTATATATTCATACCAAGTTTTATTAAAATTTTTAAATAAATACAGAAAATGTAATTTTTTTAATTCAAAAATCACGCTAACAATAACTCGTTATCAAAATTATATTCGACATACAATTTTCACGCACATATAATTAATATACCATCTATTTTTTTGCAGTACCCACGGAATCGGTCTCACCATGAAAATATTTAATTGATTGTCGTTAAACAAGTAAAACAAGTAACTAACTATATGGGATGTATTGAGTGATGCCATGATGCTTTAGTTTGAACCAGATAATAATCCAGTAAATATGCATCAGAGTAAAGTGATTAAAACCGTTTACGTTTTAAGTCTCCTGCCGATTATTATAGTGACAGCTATTAAAGTTTGTTTCAAGATACAGGATTATAATTTGTTGAACTTCATTGGAAAAAATTGTTACGATAATCCAGTGGTTAATCAAAATATAGTAAGTACGAAAAAATATATTTATTTTTTGTTTAATTTTAAAAAATTTATATAAATTTACATAAATATTCAGTTATAATAAAATACCTACATAATTATTATTTTAACCAGTTTTGTAAAAGTCTGTCTTGTTTAGCTATTTATGGAACCATTGCACACAAGATTTTTTTCTATTTTGACTAAATTGTTTATAAAATTGTGTTTAGTAAACAATGAGTAATCATTATTTTTTTTTTACTTCCAATCAAACATGTTTATGAAAGGAATATTTGGAAAAAAACTGTTGTAAAATTCTATTCGTAGAATTCTATAAAATTTATCTGACTTTACACAAGAAGTTACTTCAAATATTTTTTAAAATAAAATATTAATTAATATAGGCTTTTGGTAGCTTGAAGCATTTATAATAAAATTATTTATCTATGCAACCGTTATTGCCTTTTTCTACTCCTATACTATAAATTGTTAATTAAAGGGTAATTTTCAGTTCCATACTGATAGGTACTCATTATAACACTGGTTTTCATTATAAAACTGAAAACTTGACCAATAAAAAAGCTAGATTTTTAAATAACCAAATAGGCAGACTCAACATTTTCTACCGGTGTGAAGTTAGCAGTAACTTTTAGGAGTAAAAATAACCGAAAACACCCGATCAGGAAAATAGTGGCGTCCGGCATATAACTATTTTAATAATATTGTCAATATGCATTTTACATTATTATCGGACAAATAATTGATATACATACCGTTGAAAATTACCCTTGAAATTGATAAAAATATTTATCCTATGAAGGAAGAAAATTAGATCCCAATTTAATTTTACATTTAAAAAATCCTAAATACGCTATAGGTAAACATATAAACATGAAGTGAAAATCCCTTAGGACCTAACTTTCTCTCACAATTAGACAAATAAATTTAATATAACACACTGTTATCGAAAATCACGTTAGATTTGTCGATGAGGGCGAAATTAACCCTTAAAAACCCCAAAAAATAATTATCTTATAAAGCCGATTAAATTCATACTTGCTTTTGCATTCAAAAATTCTTAAATACATTCAGAAAAGTACATTATAAACTAAAATCCCTTCAGACTAGTAAAACAAGGTGAAATTATCCCTTTAACTTCAAAATAAATAATTACCCAATGAAAACGATTAGATTCCAACTTGATTTTACATTTAAAAAATCATAAATACCTTCACTAAAGTATCCTGTAAACTAAAATCCCTTAGGACCCGTTAAATAAAGTGAAATTAATCCTTAAACTTCAAATTAAATAATTACCCTATAAAGACGATTAAATCCTAACTTGATTTTAAAATTAAAAAATCATAAATACACTCATCAAAGTACACTGTAAGCGAAAATCCCTTCCGATCCGTCAAACAGGGTGAAATCAACACTTAAACTTCAAAATAAATAATTATCCAATAAAGTCGATCAGATCCCAACTTGGTTTCACATTAAAAAAACATAAATATGCTCATCAAAGTACACTTTAAGCGAAAATCTCTTCCAACCCGTCAAACAGGGTGAAATTAACCCTTAAACTTTAAAATAAATAATAACCCTTTGAAGACGAATAAATCCCAACTTGATTTTTTATTTAAAAAATCATAAATACACTCACCAAAGAACACTGTTAGCGAAAATCCCGACCTGTCAAACAGGGTATAATTAACCCTTAAACTTCAAAATAAATAATAACCCAACGAAGGAGATCAGATGATCAGATACCAACTGGTGTTTTTAAAATCAAGTTGGGAGTTAATCGTCTTCATAGGGTAATTATTTATTTTAAAATTTAAGTGGTAATTTCACCCTGTTTGAGGGATCGGAAGAGATTTTCGTTTACAATGTACTTTGGTGACTGTATTTATGCCCATATCGGTTCAATAGGATTTAGTATGCAGTGATAGAGAGGAACACGCACAACATCAATACCAAGTATTTTTCCAAGTTCATCCACTACATAACGTACTGGCAGCTTATTTAATTTCACAATTTCTAGTAGTTTAATTTTTATTGATTTTTTGGAAAGTTAATGTTTCTGACTGTTAGCCACTTAATCATATCATCTTTCTTCCATGAACAGGGCCGGCCCTAGACATTTTTTCACTCCGGGCAAAACCTCAATTTCGCGACCCCCCTCGGTTTTTTTAAAATAAATCTCATGTGACCATATCAGAGAGTCAAGAAAACATTGAAAAAAAAAAATAAAAAAAAACGTTTTATTAAAAACTCAATCATCAGATAACAAGATAAGCAATTTAGCACTTAAGGCAAATAACAAAAATTAATATGTAGTAATGCTAACTAAACTAATATCCCATATTATATATACTAACTAACCAAAGTAATTGAATGTGTTATTTTAGGAAAGTCATTTGTTACAAAACACTAGTTTTGGTAATTTCAAAAAAACAGTATCATTTCCAAAAAAGCTTAAAGAAAAATTTCAAAACATATCAGATGCATACATATATTTTTTTTAGAAATGTTTTAGTAAGCTTGGAATAGAAAAACATTTTTATATGACTACAGGGTTGCCCATAATTTTTTTTGGACAAATGACGTTTCTACAATAAACATGAAGGATTTCAAAAATAAAATGTGCAAATTACTTTAAACATGTATTTTATATGTTGAACTCAAGAGTATAATCATTAACTTTCATCTTCTTCAGTGGTAGTAGGCCAGCTGCGTAGATCCTCGTAAAAATCTAGGTATTGGGAAGGTATATACTTGATCAATTTCTCGATGTCCCGTTTTTTTCCACATTAAGTGGCACCTTGCCATTATAAGCTGGCTCATTCGGCAAATCAACAGCTCCATGCTTCCCTAGACTGAAAGTGTGATTGTCAAGACCATCGATAAAGCCCCAACATTTTATTACTCCTGAGGCACCAGCAGACATACGAAAATGGTGATACTTCGAGATTAAAAATGAAACTTTGTTTTACTTAGGAACATGTCTCCCTTTTGTTTCATCTGATAGTGTTTTCTTCCTGTAATGCAGTGGCCACCATTGTTTATAATATTTAATATCCTCTGTGGAAACCATTGTTACCATAGCCTTTTTTGGTGTCTTGGTTGCATTTGCGATTTGTTTAACGTATTGCTTGGGAACGTATACTCTATCAAGCCGTTTTATTCGTCTCTTCAGGATGCCAAAATTTCTGTCGTTTGGCATGAAAGAATGACCACGGATGGGCGTGTAGTAGTTGATAGTCTCAAACCTCTTTGTTTGAACCAATGCACACAAGAATCTCAGTAAAGTGTGGTTCCGATTCTGACCACCACATGCATCGGAGAAAAGATGAAGGTGTCGCACTTGGGGAGGTAGCTCGTTTTGAACATACATATTAAGCATTGTACATACTTCGTCTGGACCTTTTTTGGCTTCGCCTTCATGATAAATGTAATACATTAAGTTACCAGCGCTGATATTATGAATATTAAAGACGTTAACCCAGAGTTGCCGATAATAGAACACCTCTTGTACGGGGATGTGAGGAAGGGGAAGATTTTGCATAAAATCCATAGATATCCCTGCAGTGTCATCCCTACCCAGAGATTCCATAGATTTCATTTTGGAGTAAAACTTTCTTGTTTACATAATAGAGGAATAGAGCTGACCGAACAAACACATTTTTTCTTGATCTCTGGCGCTTCACAGGCTCCAATTTGACTCTGCTTTGCAGGTAGACATCCTGAGCATCTTTACTCGATAGTTTGGAGAAATTTTCGATGAGAGATGTCTTTTGATCATCTGTGAATTTTTCAGTGCATTTCCAACGACATCTGGAACAAATAGAAAAAACTAATAAGTGATTAGATTCCACAGGTTTATATTAAATTTTAACAAGATTATTAGTTTTTTCTATTATAACTAGAGAACAAAATAAATCGTATATTACCTGCAATCACCTCCATACTGGCGAGCTGGAACTTCGTTACCAATACTGTTTACATACGAAGCACCTTCCAGTCTAGCTTTCTTGATTCTTACCCATTTGTAACTGTTCGCATTTCTCACTCCTTTTTTTCTTTTTTTTTTGTTGATTTTCTGGATCATTAATTGAATGAACCGAATGAATATTATTTAAAGCACGTTTACAACTCAACAACCTGTTGTCTACTAAGAAATCAACGAAATAGATAAAAAACAAACTATCAACATTGTCCCATCTCCTTCTATCGTTGCCACCTTCTAACCGTTTGTTCTTATCAAAGTGGGGGCACTTTTGACGCGTAAGGTCATATGTCCCGGACAACCGACGTTTCTTAAATAAAACTGTCGAAGGCCACATCTTTTAGAGTGAATAAAAAAACGTCGTAGATGCCTGAATATGTGCCGTTTCTACTATCAACATGTAAAGATAATTACATTTGATGGATTTTTCAATAAAAATATTTTTCGCTATATTGGACAACTGACCTTCCTAAAATAACACATTCAATTAAAATGCCCTTTTTCTAACTTTTCTTTCGGCAAACTCACGAACCAGTGATTTCATGTCTAATTTGTCACTAATTTGGTGTTCTATACCTATCATTGCCAGTCAATTTGAGACGATTTTGCGTCTGCATCATTCTGAGATAATTTTTTTATTATTTTTAGTTTTGAAAAGCTTCTTTCCCCTGAAGCCACAACGTAAGTAAGATTCTTAATGATATGCGAATTTAAGTGTAGCGATAAACTTGAGAACTTCAACAGGGGTTTCCTTTTTTGTTAATAATGACGAAACAATGCTTATTTCATCGGTTAGTTCCAGGGCGTTAAGATCGCTTGAATTTCCATCAGTTAAAACTACTTACAAATCTTTGCAATGAGCCCGTAGCTTATTTCTGGGCATGTCTTTTAGACCAAAAATATTATACGAAAAGCTGAAATAATTACTGTATTTAGCCAATTATATCTGGTTTCCAAGGCATTTATTGCTTCATCTAAAGTGTGAAAAAAAAATCTATTTTATATTTTTGTTTGAGGTCTTGAACGGGTTCATCCGGGCCCTCATACAAAAACGTTCTTGTTTTGCTTCTGACACGATAACGTGGTGTGGAGGTGTCGAAATTAATAATAAACAAATATTACAGACGATAGTGAGATATGCTGTCATATTATGACGAGTTGTAGAATATATAATACTTCTAAATGATAACATAAATATTTTTGCATTGAGACCTAAAGAGTTCTAACCTCTAGCACTTTCTCAATAATTTTAAGTAATACAAAATTTATGGACTCTAGTGTTATAGTTATATATTCTATAACTCGTCATAATGTGAGAGACTCAAGTTATCATTTAGAAACATTGTAATTTAGAAGCATTGTGTATCCTAGAGGTTGTCAGAATATAATAGAATTTATATGTATAATAAATATTTATAATTATTTTAAGAGGAAAAGATCTATAAATAAAATAATTTAGCTAACAAGAACTCTAGAAGTATTCGTAAACTATCGATTTACCGTCGGCTTTTTAAATTTTATTTAATTTATGATATTGGGATGCTAACTTCTGGCCGTTAATATCTCATTTTGTAAATTGCAGTTTTCGATACTAAATTCGACAGAACTATTAATAAAAAGTTTTAGGAACTATAGAACTATATCGGATGCATAAGAACTCTGCTTAAAATATGCTGAGATTTGAGATGCTGACTTCACACACGTTGACCGCGCATGTTTTCTACTTTAAGCCTATTTTTCTCTACCTCTTCAAGTAAAACCTCTGAAAATTCCTTAGCTGTTGATCTCTCAATGGGTAAAAAACTCAAAAAATGTTCGTTAATATTAACTTGAACTTCAGACTCTGATTCCTGTATGGAAACAAATCTTACCACAAATGTCATCTGTTCTACTTTACTTGCATCGGGAGTACAGTCAAGAATCACAGAATAATACTTGGCCTTTTGAACTTGCTTAATGATGTAGTGCTTTATGTTGTCATGCAATAATTTAATTATTTCATTTTGTATAGTTTTCTCTAGATATTTAGCTTTGATTTCTTCTTTACTGAGGACTCTGTGAAAGTGTTCCTTCATTTTTGGATCAAACTCAGCCAATAACTGAATAAACTTCAAAAAGATTCCATTATTGTGTTCATACAGTTTATCGCTTGTTCCTCGAAAAGCTAGAGAGCTCTTACCTAGCATTTTAACGACTAATATAATGCGTAAAAGAACTTCAGACCAGTGATTTCTCTCAGAATCAATGAGTCCCTGAGAAACTGCATCTATTGTTTCACCTATTTTCAATCTTTGCTTCAATTCAAGCCATGATTTCAAACAATTTATATGAGTTTTAGCATTTTCATGATGTGCTAAAGAGTCCTCTAAATGCTTCCAGTTTTTAAATTCCCGATTGCCAAGAGCGCTCAAGCTAGATGGTGCAGCAAAAAGTCGACATGTAAAACAGTACAAAGCGTTTTGAAATATGGAATATACCATCCATTCTCCTAAAACCACTTCTCCATTTCTAAGCCTTTTCTTGTAATGTTTTGGTGAGAATATTCTATGTTGATCATCAAAAGGAAAATCAAAATTATACAAAAGTGCAGCTGGACCACGTTTAACCACGGAACTGCATCACTAATCGCCAAACTCGTTTTAGATGACTTACCCAGCTCAGTAATGGTGGCGATTGCGTCCAAAGAGGGGTCCATATCCGGAAAGTCAGTATTTAGGTGCTGGGCGTTGTTCAAATGTTGGTCGGTTGTGAGAGCGTTGAAACTACCTTCTTTCAAGAAGTTCTGCAGTGCATCTGACTGTTTTTGAAGCTGTGTTTGCTTGTTCAATCTCCGCTTTTTAAAATCACTCCCAGAGGGTTTTCTCTTAGTATCGGACATTTTGGTTTCTAGAACAAATTAATTAAAATAAAAGATAATACTGATATCAAAACCCTCCCCCCCTTGTGCGCAACTGGATTAAAAAAATGTATTTTATTCAACTTTAGACTCAATTGCTTTTCATTCGATACCACACAAGCCATGATTTGATTTAAACTCTAATTTTCGAAATCTCCCGTTATGCGTCACTGACTTAAAAAATGTATTTCATTCAACTCCAGACTCAATTACTTTTCATTTGATACCACACAAGCCATTTTTTGATATAATCTCTAATTTTTAAAATCCCCCTTCGTGCGCCACTGGCTTAAAAAAATAAAATGCATTTTATTGAACTCCAGACTCAATTACCTTTCATTTGATACCACACAAGCCATGTTTTGATGTAAACTCTAATTTTTGAAATCTACCCCTTACCCTTTTTTTGGCTTATGTCTGATTGATTTTTTTAGTTTTTAAAAATGAAAACAAAAATTAAAACACTTACCTTCACAGAAGCCAAGCGCACTGGACAATTTGCACAAGCACTGTTTTAAAGCTTTTTTGAACTAACAATATAAACAAACTATTTTATTTCGCACCAGCCGAAGTCTAGTGGCAAATAATGCATTGTTTTAAGTCTACTTCTTTTTTATATGCAGTTAAAAAGGGCTGTTAGATCTTATTTCGCTTGGTTTCAAAATTGTTGTTTCCTGTACAGTCGTGTTGCCACGGGCCGAAAAACTTGTCAATTCTTGAAAGGCGGTGATTGAGTGGTTTTGCCATGTTGAATTGTATCCAACTAAATTTTGCCTTAATGTTTAAATATATTATATTATTTGAATTATGTGCTTAGAAATAAAAATGATAAATTCCGCCTGCCGCCTCCTAATCTTGTCAACTATCAGTCAAATCTTGCAACGCGTTTTTGAGAAAATTCCCGTGAACCGATTTTAATAAAATTTGGTATACTTACAACATTAAACAACTTAAAATATATTTTTAAATGAAGATTTTATGTACCCCATAAATAATAATATAGGCACCTACACCTGAAATTTCCTGATCTAACAGATATATTAATCCGTGTCGATTGCGATATTTAAAATTAGGATGTTACCAGGACGTTCGAGGCATGCATTTTGTTAAATGTAAAACTATAACTATCTCGTCACTCCAACTGAATTGTGTTAATTTTACATATCACGTTATGTAATAAATAATTCGTATTTTCTTATTAGAACAAACGGGAAATGTGTATTGATTGCATCAGTTATAGTTCAGACAAATATTTTCTTAAAGAACTTTAAGGAGACATTTTGTTTAAGTAAAATCGCTAGAGTTGTTAGCTAAAAACGCTATCTTGAAAAAACATGGGTGCTGGTTCAAATCTTTTAAAATGTAATATCTTCTTATTCCTTGGAGCAATTTTAACATTTTTTTCAAATTTTTAGGCAATTTTAAGTTCAACAAAAACCTTAGTTATGGTTATGACATTATATATTTTTTTTTAAATAGATTTATCCAAGAATGAACATTTCCTAAAAAAAAAATGAAGAAAACATTTTCTTTTGTGATTTTGCCACCATTCCAAAAGTTTTGTTGTTTCGACTAATTCGCCACTTTCTTAGTAAAAAAAATCGCGACCGGCCTTTTTTTTAAATGGCGATTTATTGGGTTTTTAAGATTTGTAGTCTATGATAAGAGAGCTGTCGTTTAATAATTTTTTTTTTTAATTTGACTGGTCTATTAACTTGAAAGTGATCTAATGCAAAAACGAGCCGCAGAAGTTGCAATAGAATCATAAAAAGAAATTGAAAATATTTTAGCGTAACTCTGTTAGAAGAAAAAATAATGTCGGAATTACATAAGGATTTTCTAGAGGATGTAGTAACATCGCTAATAATCGTATAAATCGTTAATAAATTAAAAACAAAATATGTATAAACTATTTTTACGATAAGAAAGCAGTGACGTCACGTGATAAAATACTGTGGCTTTATCAGGTAGGGTACGATTACAATTAGAAGAACACAGCTACGTCATCATTCGGCAAAGTATTAATTGGTTAGCGCCGCCTACTGTGGGTTAAGTGGAGTGTTAATATTATAGCAATATAGGAAATAAGGAAATATTGTTTTATATCTAACAATTAATTTTTTATTTATTGATAGTTATAGATAGACCTAGGAGTATATGCACCTAAAAAGTAGTTAAATATGCGCATATATATGTCGCAAAATACTTCAATATATGCGTAAAAAATTGAAAAATATGCAGAGCATATGCAATAAGAGTAATTTATTATTTGAACGAAATAGTTTATTAATATTTATTATTTATTTTATTTTACAATACCTAATATAATACTTGTATTAATAATTATTTAATTATTTACTAATTTTATTTACAAATCAACATTATTATAAAACGAATGAACAATTAGATGTTTTTCTAAATTATCTGTATTAAATGATTGTGTCCTATCAGTAAGTATGTACTTGTACAAAGAAAAACTCCTTTCGACATCTACAGAAGTAATAGGTGCATACTTAAATTTTCCTGAAATATCTGGATGAATAGTATTAATATCTTCAAAGTAACCAGAATAAATATTAGCAAGGTTTCTTAAAACAATAAATCCTTCATTTTTTAAAATTACATTTGAAAATTTATGAAAAATCGTCTTTCCCTGGATATTTTTACACTCTGATTCAAACGTCTTAATTAAATTTACGGAAGTCACCAAAGGTACATTTTTTATTCTAAATCTAATATAATTTTGGGTACAAATGCATAATTTTTTAAAAACACTAATTGCTTTGATAATATGTGATTTTGAAACAACTTCTTTGTATTAGATATTCCCTTAGATGAATCATCAAAATCAAATATGATTTCTTTAATTTTATCTACGTAAAAAAGGCAGCTTTAAGCCAGGTACCCCACCGAGTAATCACAGGTTCCGGTGGCATCTGTAATTCAGGAAATTTTTCTTTGTACAATTGAGTTCTTAGAGGAGCTTTAAAAAATATTTTTTTTACATTACTAATTAAATAATTTATTAAAGAAAAGTTAGACCTAATTTCTTCTGCAACTCCGTTAAGGCCATGAGTTTTCATAAAACATTTTTAAATTTTGTGCGGCTTTTTAACAGCAATAAACATTTTTCTATTGGAACGGCTTCCGGAAGAAAAAAGGAAGACAATTCTGTCTGGATAAAATGAGTTATTGTCAAGTTATTTGTTTTATCTAATTGCTTTGAAGCGATTAGATATGGACCAATTTGCATTTCTTCGCATAATGAACCTATCATTAAATGGGCTATATATCGACCACAAGAGTCTGTTGTTTCATCCACAATAATGTAGAAATGGTTTCCAACGGTAATCTCACGAATTTTTTCACGAGTCTCAATGTACAAACTGTCAACACCACGTTTGCGTAATATACTTTGCTCTGGAATATTATATTTACAGTATTTTTGAAAAAAATGATCGGGGATTTGGAATATTTAATCGTATTAAAGGGATATTCGAAGTCACTAAAGCTTTGCATAAAGCTTCATTAAAAATAGCTTGTTCACTTCTCGACGATCCAGATTCTAAATATTGTTTCAAGGGAAGTTGACTTTGTCTGCGAGTGTCTTTAGATTTCTGCTTTGTTATATGAGAGGGTGTTTTCGCGTGTTGGTCGATTTGAAACTTTTTTTTACATGGAATCTAAAACAAATAAATTCCTGTAGATGTTGAAGTTTTAATTAAATTAAATAAATGCGTACGTTGTAAAGTTGCCCTACTTTTTTTTAACTGTGAGTTGAAATAATATTTTACTGTCGTTTGATTTACCATTGTGAAAGGTCAAAATAAAATATAAAATAAAAAAGTACTTACAATTTTAGAACATATTTTACAAAACACCTGGTTATCACCTTCTACAACAAAATCTGAATAAGATTTTACCCACGACTCAATTAATTTTGCCATTTTTCCCACTGGTTAACACAACACAACAATAAAAACTGAAATGAAGTTGAAAGTAAACTGAGTCATTTAGAAATTTGAAGATATTAATACAACTACCTGAAAGGATATTTAGCAAAATTTGTTGGTTTAAGGAGGGTGTTTATAATTTAATCCTCTCAAGTACCTACACCATTAACCGTAATTTATTACAGGAAAAAGTTAATCCTTCAAAATTTTAGGAAATCGACTTATAAAGGCAATATATGCATTCAAAATCAAAAATTGTATATATATGCAACATATGCAAAATATGGCGTTTTGCATATATTCCTAGTTCTAGTTATAGATAATATGTACCTATTCGAGTAATGGTTATGACGTAGCTGTGTTCTAATTTTAATCAAACCCTAGAATTTTTTCCTTCGTTTAAAGATAACATTGTGAGAGTAGCTTGAATATAAGTGCATATAATGTGCAGTGATATTAATTAAGTTATAACTTGATTGAAAATTGGAATGGATGTAAAAAAGAACTGCTAGTCTATAGAACAATAAAATTTTAACTATAAAGCATTTTTAAAAGTAAGAAAAGTGTTTTAAGATTCAAATAAAAATTAATAGTTATGTAGTTTTGTAATTTTTATTGTAATATACGAAATCATACTAATATAAAAAATATTCAAAAATATTCGAATAAACAATTTTTTAATAATACATTTCTTTAATTATCGCTTTTTTCGCTTCTACTCAGGGGCGGATTTACAAATTTTCCGCCTATAAGCTGAATAAAATCGCCGCCTATGCTATAGTTTTTCCAAAACTGAGAATAGCTACTAAAATTAGGAATACGAAAATTATGCAAACGTTTCATAAAATGTAACAAAAACTCCATTCCAACAGAATATAAAACTCTATTAAGAGCAAACCGAACACCTTGAAAAATTTTAAAAGCATTTTACGACTTTATTTTTAGTCCGATTTTTGTGAAATTTTCAAGAAGTACTTATACTTACCAAACTTAGGGTGGAGAAATCTTGATTTTTTTTTTACATCGTCAATAAATATATATTTTGTTATTTTTTAAACGGAAAATTGAAAAAAAGAAGTTTCCGCGCCATTCAGTATTAAATCTATGAAAATTTGCTGCTTTTGTTTTAATAAATATCAAGTACCTAGTTTTTAAATAAAATGCTTTCCCACCTTTTTCCTAAAATATCTCTGCAGAGTGCTGCCATATCGTTGCAGTAATTTAAAGCTCTCAATTCTACCGAGAAACAATCAATCGCGAAGTATTTCCAGTGGCGCACTTAGAAATACAATTTCATATTAGAAAATGTATATAAATTTGAATGTTTATAGTGTTTATTGGTGAGAAAGTGTTTATCTAAATATTTTTAATATAATCGAAATTTCATGCAAGGTAGTCAAAAATCTTGTGACTACTTAACGGGTGAGCCATGAATAATAATATGTTGAATTTTAAACTGCGTGTTATTAATGAAGTTGACAATTTGACTGTCATTAATTGTTGACAATGATTTAATTTTATCTTTCCGCTAACCAAACATGCATCGCTTTAGTCTAGATCAGTGGTCGCCAACCTGTCGATCGCGAGCTACCGGTAGCTCGCGGAGGCAATTCTGGTAGCTCTCACAACGATTTTAATTTAAAAAATACAAACTGAAAAAATCAGAAAAGCTTCCGAAAATTCCATAAAAAATCTAATTGTCTTAATATTAAACATAAACAGCGGCAACGTTGCGGTGAGCAATCTGCCGCTGACGCCATCAAGCTAGAATCGGCTAGAACAGACCAGCCGGACCAGCGCGTTAGTGTTCGAGAACGATCAGGATTGCTTTGAACGGGATAAATACGCACGGCGCTGCGACATTGCGCTTAGTTTAAAACTGAACGCGTAACCAACGTCCAGCGGTTGGGTTAGTAAAGAACAACAAAAAATAATATTATGGCAAGCAGTTGTAAGAAAGTAAAGACATACCACTTTCATTCGGAATGGAAAGAACAATACTTTTTTACAGAAGTTTAAGATAAAAATGTGTGTTTGTTATGTAATACTTCGGTCCCCGTTGCTAAAAAAGGAAATATTAAGAGACATCATAAAACTGTACATTCTAATTTTGAAAAATCATTCCCACTACATTCTGCCGCCAGAAAGGAGAAACAGAAACGGTTAAAAAAGCAGTTAATTGGACAACAATCAATATTTTTAAGAACAGTCGACAAAAATAAGACTGCAACTGAAGCATCGTACCGTGTATCCCAGATAATTGCACAAAAAAAGAAACCTTATGAAGATGGGGAAATGATAAAACAGGCGTTTTTAGAAGCTGCTGATTCGTTATTTGCCAACTTTAGAAATAAAGACGAGATAGTTTCAGCTATAAAATCTATGCAACTTTCTGCTAATACAGTGATGAGACGTGTAGAAGTAATGAGCAATGATATTTTTTTACAGTTAAGAACTGACTTAGATAACTGTGTTTATTTTTCACTTCAACTGGATGAATCAACAGATGTCGTTGACACTGCCCAGATGGCCGTGTTCGTCCGGATGGTTTTTAGTGATTTTACGATTGAAGAAGATCTTTTGAAGTTTATTCCACTGAAAGGACACACTACTGGACAGGAGTTGTTTTCTCATTTAAAAAATATTATTTCTTCTGAGAAAATTCCAATATCGAAAATGGTAGGCTTGACAACCGATGGCGCTCCAGCTATGGTGGGTTGTGATAAGGGTCTGGTGGCGTTATGTCGTAAAGATGAAACTTTTCCGCAATTTCTCTGTTACCACTGCACTATCCATCAGCAAGCATTATGTGGAAATTTCCTGAAACTAAACAACGTTATGAAACTGGTGGTAAAAATTGTGAACAAGATTAGAGCTCAAGCGTTACAAAGAAGATTATTCAAAACCTTGACCGATGAAGTTGACTGTCAATACGGGGACCTACTCCTTCACTCTGAAGTCCGATGGTTAAGTAGAGGATGGGTGCTGAAACGTTTTAATGATGTCCTATCTGGCATAGTTCAATTTTTCAAACAACGCGATGAACCGACTCCGGAACTAGAAAATTCAATCTGGCTTAGAGATTTTGGTTTTCTCGTGGACATTACAGGGAAATTAAACGAATTTAATTTGCAGCTTCAGGGGAGAGACAAAGAACTAGCGGAAATGATTTCTGATATCAAAGCATTTATCAAAAAGCTGGAGTTTTGGGAACAAAACCTAATTAACAGCGATGCCAAGCATTTTTCTATTCTTTCAGAAAAAATATCTCAAAAGCCATTAGAACCCTATGACAGCAAATATCATGTAGAAATAGTTTCTACCCTGAAGAATAACTTCAAAAATCGTTTTAAGGATTTCAACGAAATGGCTTTAGTAGCGCAGTTTGTTGTTTCACCCTGTATGGAAATTTATATCCAACAGTTTGCAACTTGTGTTATGCAGAACTTTGGCGAAGACATTGCTGCAACAGAAATGGAAGTAATTGAGTTTCAAAATGATTTAGCCTTAAAATCGTTAGTCTCAAGTACCAAATGTATCTGGCCTATTGTAAGTAAAGTTCTATGCCGTGTTGCCTTGAAAGTGAAAGCATTATTCAGTTCAACCTATTTGTGTGAATCTTCTTTTTTTAATATGAAGTTTATTAAGAAAAAATATCGCAATCGACTTACAGATGAACATTTGGATAATTGTATTCGAATGGCGGTATCAAATTATACTGCAAACATTAAAAAAATTATTGATGAGTTTGAGAGGTCAGCCTTCTCATTGAACGTGCTTTTTGAAGTGAAAACTTCTTTAGCGGCGTTGAGTACTTTTGTGGGATGGGTAAAAACTGTGAAACTCGCGTCAGGACACGTGGGCTGATCGAAAATTCGTAAGACGGTTGGAGAGTAGTGTTGTAACATCGAAATAGATTAATCGAACAATCGATTGTAGATTGGCGATGATGGTTCTGGTAATAATGATGGTGAAAAAGTCATCGAAATTATGGATGTAAGTTGATTTTTCTGAGAGATAAACTTTTTAATGTAATACAATGTAATTTAATGTAACATAAATTGTAATGTGTGTGTATGATAGCGCAATAAATATTGTATTCTACCACATAAATGATAGTACTTTTATATTGATAATAAAAGCAATTCGTTCAAAATTATTCCCTAACTATTCCAAAAAATCAAAAATGCACAACGTTAATATTCAAGTTTTCACTTCTGCCGGCACTCCCGGAGTGCAACCCGTGTTTTTTTTTTATTTTTCAATGTTTATGTTCATGATAGTGCGTTACTTTTTTGTTGTTATTATTAACTATTTTTAAATCTTACGTTACATGCCGTTGTGGCTGGATAAAAGTTTGTGTTTATTTTTCAAACGCCTTCATTTGGTAGGTAGGAATGTAGCTATGAACAAGTACGTACTAGTAATATTAGTTATTTTGTTATTAGTTTATTATTAGTACCTATGTATTATGTATTACCAATTAAATAGTAAAATAAATACATATAATGATAAATTAACTGTGGATTATTTCATTTACGTTGCGTTACGTGGCTTCCGTGTGGGTAGCTCGCTGTTTATCCCAAAATTAACAAAGTAGCTCAAAACATTGAGAGGTTGGCGACCACTGGTCTAGATCAATGTTTTGAAATATTCAAAACTTATTTCGAGTGTGACTTTGTGGTTGCCGAGACGGCGCAAAAATTGCGTACAAAGTTTGGAAGAAATGAGGCGCCTTCAAACTAAGGAATTAAGAATTTTATTGATACGAGTATAGTGCAAAAAAACTGGAATGCTGGTGGACGTAAAACATTTTCCGCATGCTCATCCTAGGCGTACACCTGAAATAATCGCTGCTGTAGCCGAAGGTGTGCGCCTTAACGCGTCAACATCAACTCGGCGCAGAAGTCAATATCTTGGCCTTTCCTATACTACTCTAAGGAGGATTCTGCACAAAGACCTCGGTATGTTTGCGTACAAAGCATAGATAAACTAATAAAGAAGATGGTCGGATTCTGTGTTAATCTTTGGAAACGTAGTGCTGCGAATTAGTATGGAACGGATCTTTTTTGAACTACACTGGCTGATTGATTTGTCAGTAAGAGGCATAAAAAAAGAAGAGTGTTAACGTAACCGCGGTTCATTTAAATATCTTTATTTATTTATTTATATTTTTTGGGGTTCATTACTTTAAAAAGAAAAACTAATATTTATATTAAAATATTGTATTTAACATATATATTAGTTTTTTTTAGTTATAAAACCCAAAAAAATGTATACAAAAATGTAGATAAAAAATATTTACACTGAAATAAAATATAAGACAAATATATTTAAATTATTTATTATACAGTAATACATAATGTGTTAATAAAGAACAATTGTAAGTGAAATGAATACTAGTTTCCCCACATTCTTGTAAAAATGGACCATACTTTGATGGGCGTCAGGTGTTTCCTATAAAAACAAAACAAAAAGTGTACATATATGTTATTGAACAATTTCTCTTGTCAAAATGTTGACCATTTTTATAAAACTAATTTATTTTTAATTATTTGACGAAGATTGAGAACGACGCAGTCAACATATCCAACAATTTTGTCATTAACTGTATCAAAAGTGAGTTTTTCGGTTAAAGCTATTTCGTCGAACATTAAAATACAATTCCTATCAATTTCTGGCATTTTTCTAACAATTTCTTTAAATCTGGAAAACACTGAATCATTTATCCCCGTTTCAAAATGTAAATCACTTAAAATTTGTTGGATAGTAGATTTACTAGGCAACGAAATGCATTTTCTTAAAAAATTATATGCTCTTGGACCATTTTTATATAATGCTAAAGAAAAAATTTTATTCTGAGTGGTTCAAGAGGGTTTCTTTCTCTTACAATTTTCTAAACTACTTTTAAAGAATTTAATTCCAATCGGATCTAATTTATTATTAAAATCTGAAAATAACTGAGTTTTGGATAATTCAAAGGCTTTCTTGATTTTATTTTTGGAAACACGTAGAGCTTTCTTTAGCTTACAAATTCTAACGTTTTGTTCTCTATTAATAAAATACAGCTTTTTCTCTTTGGGACTTAAATTTTTGACTTTACTTTCATTTATTTGTTGCAAAACAGTTTTTCTCCATATGGAGGGTTGTTCAAATTGTACATCACTAATATTTAGTTTACGTTTGCAACTAATTTCTTGATTTTCGTTGCTGATTAGCAAATCTATCTTATGCTGCTGTGTTTGTGCTTCAGCCTCAATATATTCTGAAATCTGGCTCTCGGGTTGTATATTTGAACTGGATGCATAATTATCTAAAGAAATTGGTAAAGAATGTACAACTAGTCGTTTACGTTTTGAGGAAACCTTACTAAAAGACTGGCAAAAAATGATCTTCACAAAGATAGCGAGTATTATTATCATCTAAAGTTAAATTTAAATTCTTAAACCAGTTCTGGCGAACTTTAACATCAGAAGGAAAATGAAAAAATGCTTTATTTGAATAACCAACTTGCTGAATATTAGAATAATACTTATTTAAACAATTAGGAGCTGAACAAGAATACTTAACTATACCCGGGCCAGACATTTTTGTTTCAAATATTAGAAAAGGAATTGTTGAAATATGAAATTAGATACCTATATATCGTTAAGGCTAAGAAAACAATGATAAACAAAGTCCTTAAATACTTAATATTAAATTAAAGTTAATACTTACTAATTACATCAAATCAGCACCGTTTGTTTCTTAACCTAAAAATAACTTACCTACCTATGTAACTTACATCATAAAATAAAAATAAGTTTTATTTTATCATATCTCGCCTTCCGCCATCACGTTTTTCATTTTTTACAAGGTTGTCAATCCCGTCTTTTAAAAATCTCAGCAATAGTATGGACATTGTATGGATGGTATGGTGCGCATGTAGATTGATAAAAAATTAAAATAAAATGAATTTGAAATAACTATCATCTCATGAAAGTGTACGGAAACCGGCAACATCGCTTTCATACTATTGCGATGGTGGCGCTAACTAATAGTATGCTGGGAACTACGCCGTGTTGACAGTGGCGGGCATTTAATAAAATCATCTTGTTTTATATTAATTTATCTATGGTACAAAGTCAAGTTCGTTCAGGAGTTGAAGCAAGTTGAACATCCACACCGTTTTCGCTTCGCTGAGTGAACTCTAAACCAGTTGAACAAAGACCCTGATTTTGCAAGAAAAATCATCTTTCCGGATGAGGCGCATTTTCACATCGGCGGTTATGTTAACAAACAATACTCAAGGATTTTGGACACGGAAAATCCACAAGTCATTGTAACAAAGCCCATGCATCCAGATCAAGTCACTGTGTGGTGTGGATTTTGGAGTGGCGGCGTGACTGGACCCTGTTTCTTTGAAAATGAGGCTGGCCGCGCCGTTACGATCAATGGTGACCACTATCAAGATGTGATAACGAACATTTAGTGGCAGGAATTGGATGATATCAATCTCGATCAGGTCTGTTTTCAACAAGACGGCACAATTAACCGTTTCGGAGATGTTAATTGGCCACCTCGAAGCTGCGATTTAACACGACTCGACTTCTTTAATGGGGCGCATTAAAGGATAAAGTTTATGCGGATATACCTTAAATAATTGAGCATCTAAAACAGAACATTCAAGCTCAAATTGCTCTAATAGAACAGCAAACTGTTGAAAAAGTGTTTGAAAGTTAGTGTTCCAGAATGGGCTACTGCAAAGCCAGTCGAGGTGGCCACTTCAAATAAATAATTTTTCATACTTGATCGTAAGAAATATTGTTTTAAAAAAAGTTGCTGGAAAAAAATTAATTTTTCTTGTCCTCATTGCTAATTTATAATTCATCATATAAATGTCGCGAAGCTTTGGCCGAAGTATCCATCAACAATGTGGTCACCTTAAGATGGATCAAAGGTCACGCGACATTCACTAACTAAGAAAGCAGCCAAACAAATACTTTTTGGACCTGACCCTTCTATTGGCCTGACAAAATCGGTAGTGACAGACCTAATTAAAGAACATTCCTTTGTGACATTCAAGGAAAGATATGATCAAACCAGAACCTGCGAGTTGCCAGGGAGCGCTTTAGTTATTCTGACAACACTGCAGCAAATAAATACTTGACTACGACTTGACAGAATCTGCGCTTAGTCACAGTATGTCTGGTCATTGCCAAGTTCGGAAGCAACTACATATCATGGGGCTCTCAGAATCCGCACCTTGAAGAGGGTGTGAACAAGAAGATGAGACCATCGAGCATATCCTTTACGATCGCTCGATGATCTCATTTATTAGAAGAATTGTGTTCGGCAAATATCGGTCGATATTAGAGAAGCACCTCTTGGCGACGTTGTCAACTACATTAAATTGTAGGTTCCCTCATGAACTAGGTGCCAATAATCTTAGGAGGAGGCACGATGAGCCTAGTGAGGCCTAAGTACCGTAGGGGTAACCCATCCGCCATACGTTACAGATACTTCTAAAGGGGGTGGCAGAGGGCTGAAAATGTGGATTTGGACATTTTAAAAAAATTACGAAAAGTCAGCATATCAAAACGTAAGTTTTGATAGGTATTGTAAACTTGATTTTTACATTTTTTAAAAATATGACAATTTTGGTCCATCTTCCTGAATGCAGTACTATATACCTCCAATGAAAGAATACAGCGTTTTACCAAAAATTAAACATATCAAATATTTAACAATATGCCATCAATAAATAAAAAAAAAAATACGTGTGGCATTCGGGGACTGCCGCGATAAAGCTATTGCATAGTATTTTTTATCAACTTATGCGATTATTTTTAATTATTTATTTTATTTATGCAGTATTTTTTTTTCTTTGATATTAATTCAAGTTTTTTCTTTGATATTAATTCAAGTTACACTTTTTGAGCGTGGTGACCGATAAGAAAACAATTTTTTTTCTTTTATTAAATAAATGAAAAGTTCATATTGTTTAAAATATTTTTATTATCTTACAATACATGTAGGTTATTCAGAAATTTTTATCATTGAAACTATAGGTTTATGGTAACTGAAATAAGAAACATAAGTTTGAGACTTGATATCCTCTTAATATCTGGAAAATACTGCGTCAATGGTGGTCCCATATTGTGTTGTGGATTCTTGTAGATCATTCATTTTTAAATTCAATTTTTCCGAAATTGTGTCTAAAAGAGATTTTTTGATTTTTCCACTTTTCGATTTTTTAATTTTTTACTTTTTTAATTTTTCGATTTTTTGATTTTTTGATTTTTTGATTTTTTTGATTTTTCGGTTTTTCGATTTTTTGATTTTTTTGAATTTTCGATTTTTCTATTTTTCGATGTTTCGATTTTTCGATTTTTCGATTTTTCGCTTTTTCGCTTTTTTGATTTTTCGATTTTTTGATTTTTCGATTTTTCGATTTTTTGATTTTTCGATTTTTCGATTTTTCGATTTTTCGATTTTTCGATTTTTCGATTTTTCGATTTTTCGATTTTTCGATTTTTCGATTTTTCGATTTTTCGATTTTTCGATTTTTCGATTTTTCGATTTTTCGATTTTTCGATTTTTCGATTTTTCGATTTTTCGATTTTACGATTTTTCGATTTTTCGATTTTTCGATTTTTCGATTTTTTGATTTTTCGATTTTTCGATTTTTCGATTTTACGATTTTTCGATTTTTCGATTTTTCGATTTTTCGATTTTTCGATTTTTCGATTTTTCGATTTTTCGATTTTTCGATTTTTCGATTTTTCGATTTTTCGATTTTTCGATTTTTCCATTTTTCGATTTTTTTGGTTTTTCGATTTTTCGATTTTTCGTTTTTTCGATTTTTCGATTTTTCGATTTTTCGTTTTTTCGATTTTTCGATTTTACGATTTTTCGATTTTTCGATTTTTCGATTTTTCGATTTTTCGATTTTTCGATTTTTCGATTTTTCGATTTTTCGATTTTTCGATTTTTCGATTTTTCGATTTTTCGATTTTTCGTTTTGATAGGTATTGTAAACTTGATTTTTACATTTTTTAAAAATATGACAATTTTGGTCCATCTTCCTGAATGCAGTACTATATACCTCCAATGAAAGAATACAGCGTTTTACCAAAAATTAAACATATCAAATATTTAACAATATGCCATCAATAAATAAAAAAAAAAATACGTGTGGCATTCGGGGACTGCCGCGATAAAGCTATTGCATAGTATTTTTTATCAACTTATGCGATTATTTTTAATTATTTATTTTATTTATGCAGTATTTTTTTTTCTTTGATATTAATTCAAGTTTTTTCTTTGATATTAATTCAAGTTACACTTTTTGAGCGTGGTGACCGATAAGAAAACAATTTTTTTTCTTTTATTAAATAAATGAAAAGTTCATATTGTTTAAAATATTTTTATTATCTTACAATACATGTAGGTTATTCAGAAATTTTTATCATTGAAACTATAGGTTTATGGTAACTGAAATAAGAAACATAAGTTTGAGACTTGATATCCTCTTAATATCTGGAAAATACTGCGTCAATGGTGGTCCCATATTGTGTTGTGGATTCTTGTAGATCATTCATTTTTAAATTCAATTTTTCCGAAATTGTGTCTAAAAGAGATTTTTTGATTTTTCCACTTTTCGATTTTTTAATTTTTTACTTTTTTAATTTTTCGATTTTTTGATTTTTTGATTTTTTGATTTTTTTGATTTTTCGGTTTTTCGATTTTTTGATTTTTTTGAATTTTCGATTTTTCTATTTTTCGATGTTTCGATTTTTCGATTTTTCGATTTTTCGCTTTTTCGCTTTTTTGATTTTTCGATTTTTTTATTTTTCGATTTTTCGATTTTTTGATTTTTCGATTTTTCGATTTTTCGATTTTTCGATTTTTCGATTTTTCGATTTTTCGATTTTTCGATTTTTCGATTTTTCGATTTTTCGATTTTTCGATTTTTCGATTTTTCGATTTTTCGATTTTTCGATTTTTCGATTTTTCGATTTTTCGATTTTTCGATTTTTCGATTTTTCGATTTTTCGATTTTTCGATTTTTCGATTTTACGATTTTTCGATTTTTCGATTTTTCGATTTTTCGATTTTTTGATTTTTCGATTTTTCGATTTTTCGATTTTACGATTTTTCGATTTTTCGATTTTTCGATTTTTCGATTTTTCGATTTTTCGATTTTTCGATTTTTCGATTTTTCGATTTTTCGATTTTTCGATTTTTCGATTTTTCGATTTTTCGATTTTTCGATTTTTCGATTTTTCCATTTTTCGATTTTTTTGGTTTTTCGATTTTTCGATTTTTCGTTTTTTCGATTTTTCGATTTTTCGATTTTTCGTTTTTTCGATTTTTCGATTTTACGATTTTTCGATTTTTCGATTTTTCGATTTTTCGATTTTTCGATTTTTCGATTTTTCGATTTTTCGATTTTTCGATTTTTCGATTTTTCGATTTTTCGTTTTGATAGGTATTGTAAACTTGATTTTTACATTTTTTAAAAATATGACAATTTTGGTCCATCTTCCTGAATGCAGTACTATATACCTCCAATGAAAGAATACAGCGTTTTACCAAAAATTAAACATATCAAATATTTAACAATATGCCATCAATAAATAAAAAAAAAAATACGTGTGGCATTCGGGGACTGCCGCGATAAAGCTATTGCATAGTATTTTTTATCAACTTATGCGATTATTTTTAATTATTTATTTTATTTATGCAGTATTTTTTTTTCTTTGATATTAATTCAAGTTTTTTCTTTGATATTAATTCAAGTTACACTTTTTGAGCGTGGTGACCGATAAGAAAACAATTTTTTTTCTTTTATTAAATAAATGAAAAGTTCATATTGTTTAAAATATTTTTATTATCTTACAATACATGTAGGTTATTCAGAAATTTTTATCATTGAAACTATAGGTTTATGGTAACTGAAATAAGAAACATAAGTTTGAGACTTGATATCCTCTTAATATCTGGAAAATACTGCGTCAATGGTGGTCCCATATTGTGTTGTGGATTCTTGTAGATCATTCATTTTTAAATTCAATTTTTCCGAAATTGTGTCTAAAAGAGATTTTTTGATTTTTCCACTTTTCGATTTTTTAATTTTTTACTTTTTTAATTTTTCGATTTTTTGATTTTTTGATTTTTTGATTTTTTGATTTTTTGATTTTTTTGATTTTTCGGTTTTTCGATTTTTTGATTTTTTTGAATTTTCGATTTTTCTATTTTTCGATGTTTCGATTTTTCGATTTTTCGATTTTTCGCTTTTTCGCTTTTTTGATTTTTCGATTTTTTGATTTTTCGATTTTTCGATTTTTTGATTTTTCGATTTTTCGATTTTTCGATTTTTCGATTTTTCGATTTTTCGATTTTTCGATTTTTCGATTTTTCGATTTTTCGATTTTTCGATTTTTCGATTTTTCGATTTTTCGATTTTTCGATTTTTCGATTTTTCGATTTTTCGATTTTTCGATTTTTCGATTTTTCGATTTTTCGATTTTTCGATTTTACGATTTTTCGATTTTTCGATTTTTCGATTTTTTGATTTTTCGATTTTTCGATTTTTCGATTTTACGATTTTTCGATTTTTCGATTTTTCGATTTTTCGATTTTTCGATTTTTCGATTTTTCGATTTTTCGATTTTTCGATTTTTCGATTTTTCGATTTTTCGATTTTTCGATTTTTCGTTTTTTCGATTTTTAGATTTTACGATTTTTCGATTTTTCGATTTTTCGATTTTTCGATTTTTCGATTTTTCGATTTTTCGATTTTTCGATTTTTCGATTTTTCGATTTTTCGATTTTTCGATTTTTCGATTTTTCGATTTTTCGATTTTTCGATTTTTCGATTTTTCGATTTTTCGATTTTTCGATTTTTCGATTTTTCGATTTTTCGATTTTTCGATTTTTCGATTTTTCGATTTTTCGATTTTTCGATTTTTCGATTTTTCGATTTTTCGATTTTTCGATTTTTCGATTTTTCGATTTTTCGATTTTTCGATTTTTCGATTTTTCGATTTTTCGATTTTTCGATTTTTCGATTTTTCGATTTTTCGATTTTTCGATTTTTCGATTTTTCGATTTTTCGATTTTTCGATTTTTTGATTTTTCGTTTTTTCGATTTTTCGATTTTACGATTTTTCGATTTTTCGATTTTTCGATTTTTTGATTTTTCGATTTTTCGATTTTTCGATTTTTCGATTTTTCGATTTTTCGATTTTTCGATTTTTCGATTTTTCGATTTTTCGATTTTTCGATTTTTCGATTTTTCGATTTTTCGATTTTTCGATTTTTCGATTTTTCGATTTTTCGATTTTTCGTTTTTTCTATTTTTAGATTTTACGATTTTTCGATTTTTCGATTTTTCGTTTTTTCGATTTTTCGATTTTTCGATTTTTCGATTTTTCGATTTTTCGATTTTTCGATTTTTCGATTTTTCGATTTTTCGATTTTTCGATTTTTCGATTTTTCGATTTTTCGATTTTTCGATTTTTCGATTTTTCGATTTTTCGATTTTTCGATTTTTCGATTTTTCGATTTTTCGATTTTTCGATTTTTCGATTTTTCGATTTTTCGATTTTTCGATTTTTCGATTTTTCGATTTTTCGATTTTTCGATTTTTCGATTTTTCGATTTTTCGATTTTTCGATTTTTCGATTTTTCGATTTTTCGATTTTTCGATTTTTCGATTTTTCGATTTTTCGATTTTTCGATTTTTCGATTTTTCGATTTTTCGATTTTTCGATTTTTTTGGTTTTTCGATTTTTCGATTTTTAGTTTTTTCGATTTTTCGATTTTTCGTTTTTTCGATTTTTCGATTTTACGATTTTTCGATTTTTCGATTTTTCGATTTTTCGATTTTTCGATTTTTCGATTTTTCGATTTTTCGATTTTTCGATTTTTCGATTTTTCGATTTTTCGATTTTTCGATTTTTCGATTTTTCGATTTTTCGATTTTTCGATTTTTCGATTTTTCGATTTTTCGATTTTTCGATTTTTCGATTTTTCGATTTTTCGATTTTTCGATTTTTCGATTTTTCGATTTTTCGATTTTTCGATTTTTCGATTTTTCGATTTTTCGATTTTTCGATTTTTCGATTTTTCGATTTTTCGATTTTTCGATTTTTCGATTTTTCGATTTTTCGATTTTTCGATTTTTCGATTTTTCGATTTTTCGATTTTTCGATTTTTCGATTTTTCGATTTTTCGATTTTTCGATTTTTCGATTTTTCGATTTTTCGATTTTTCGATTTTTCGATTTTTCGATTTTTCGATTTTTCGATTTTTCGATTTTTCGATTTTTCGATTTTTCGATTTTTCGATTTTTCGATTTTTCGATTTTTCGATTTTTCGATTTTTCGATTTTTCGATTTTTCGATTTTTCGATTTTTCGATTTTTCGATTTTTCGATTTTTCGATTTTTTTGGTTTTTCGATTTTTCGATTTTTCGTTTTTTCGATTTTTCGATTTTTCGATTTTTCGATTTTTCGATTTTTCGATTTTTCGATTTTTCGATTTTTCGATTTTTCGATTTTTCGATTTTTCGATTTTTCGATTTTTCGATTTTTCGTTTTTTCGATTTTAAGATTTTACGATTTTTCGATTTTTCGATTTTTTGATTTTTCGATTTTTCGATTTTTCGATTTTTCGATTTTTCGATTTTTCGATTTTTTGATTTTTCGATTTTTCGATTTTTCGATTTTTCGATTTTTCGATTTTTCGATTTTTTGATTTTTCGATTTTTCGATTTTACGATTTTTCGTTTTTTCGATTTTACGATTTTTCGATTTTTCGATTTTTCGATTTTTCGATTTTCTTTTATTCAATAAATGTTTAACGCCGCACCGCTGTGCCGGTCGGAGTGGGGAGTGTTAGGTTTTTTTTCGTTACGGTTTCGTTTTTTTTTCTTGATTCGGTCGCCGCGCTCAAAGCCCGCGATAAAAGCTATGCAATAGCTTAAAAAATTAAAAAATCGTATTACTCATACGTATTACTTATTAAGTAAATACTAAATTTAAATCGATTTATGTTTAAGTACATTACACCACCAACTTTGGTTTTCCTAATACATCTCTTATCAGAGACTCGCCAGGAACATTCAACTGTACCATCCTTAACAATAATTATATCATCCAAAAAAATAAAACACTGATAGGTTCCATTTTGATTTTAACATACCTATTCACGTAAAAAATGTACATATTTAAAAATAATATGATATAACTCCATTAAACTACGACTTGGATCATCTTTCTTGAATTTAAACCCAATATTTTTAAAATTCCCCATAATGACGATATTCGCTCCGTGCGCGACAGCAGCGCCAATTCGTTTTGATACTAATGGACTATTTCTACGTACACTGACAAATGCACTTTTAATAGAATTCGTAATTAAAAAGTATATATGGTAGTTTTAATAAAAGTATATGGATTTGTAAAACAAGTAAAACATTAATTTATTGTTATTATATATTTCTCCCGCTTAAATTAAAGAAAATTATGTATAATCAATTAAAATTAATAATAAAATATAGGCAGGTAACAGTATTTACTGGAGAATGTATGAGAAGTTGCCTAAGTCTAATTAGTTGTTATTGAAGAATTAGCCTATTTGTCAAAATAAAAAAATACCATTTAATAATAGCGTGAAGTTAAAATGTATAAAAAAGGATTGTTATTTATATTTTCATTTTTGTTCGAAAGAAAACATAGAATGAATGATTAAAACTGGTTTCCCATCAGTAAGTCACAAAATTGCATTCCAGCCACATATTATAATCAAAGCAAGAAATCTTGAAATCTTGTCCTTGCTGAATGAACATTTAAGAATAAAGGGATATTAAAGAACATCATAAAATGATAATTTATTGTTTATTTAAAACCTTTTAAGTTTCTGATGTCTACTATTTGCAGCATTACGGTTATTATTACAAAAATAAAGGTAATTTTTCTTCTTATTGTATATCTATCCATTTATTTCTTTGATTTAATTTCCACTTTGCTACTGAAATTTTTTATATAAGTTTCACTGTTTTTTTGCTAGTATTTGTACAATTTTCAACACAGCAACTCCGGTTGCTTATTGTATTGTTTTTACCTACTTTTTTTGAAAAAAAGTAAAATGTATACGTGTATTTGATATGCCAAAATTACAAAATATCGCCCTAAAATGCACGAATTATCCGCAGCTAGCGCTAGTATCGCTTCTCCTTCCCTTTCCACGACTTCGCACGGAGCGAATAGAACCATTGAAAAGTTTACGCTCCTGTAGTTTTCATTTAATGGATGTACTCGTAAATATCATTATTTACGTTTTGATATTTGCCGATCCTTTAGGCATTTTAAATGTTTTTGAATTTTTACCTCACACTGAAGACTGATACAATCAATTAGTTACGAAAATAACTGTTTAGTGATGAAAATTATAGTTTCTTGTAAATTTTATAGAAAACCAAATACACAATAAATCAAACGAAACGACCTAACCTGCAAACGAATGTTGATTGATAAATTAAGAATCGCTATGTCATATCGGCACCCTCGAAAGTGTTGTCAAAATTTAAAATTTGATTTTCCCTGCACGTTAAGTTTAAATCGTATTTGCTTTTAGTTTTTTCTAGAGGAAATAACTAAAAATGACGTAAAAATAGTATATTCAGGAATAATTTTAATCTTGAAATTAAGGGATACATTTTATTAATTCAAACGTAAGATATGGAAATATTCATACGAGAATTGGTTCAAAAATGATGTTGCTACTGCTTGTTCAGTGCTTGTTTTTAACCCACTTATATTTAAATTCTATTATTTTTTACAAAATATTAGGTAGTAGCTTAGTAGCTAAGAAACTAATAGTTATTAGATAGGATGACATGGTTTTTACCTAAATCGTTTTGATTTCCGATTCATCAACGTTACTGAAGAAATCACTCGTAACAATATTAAGATAAAATGTTATTTCATTTGGGTTACTTTTACTATCATTCATTCTTGATGGATATAACGAATAGATATATCTCTATTAGATGGTGTGGTATTTAGCAGAGAGCGATGGTTATAAAATGGCTTTATTTTTATATTTTAGTTTTAGTTATTTGGCATGCCATCCAGGGATGAAGGTTCAGTAGTGTATTCTTAAAACTTTAGTTTAATGGCAAATATCTTGTGTTAGTTTCTATGTTTTGGTTAATTATTTTTAGTTTTTATTTAATTTACTTAGTTTCTACAAATATTACTTGCACCAATGCCTGATAGCGAAAACATAATTTCCATTGCTATTAAATAAAAATCATTAAATAATTATTATTGTTTACGAGTAAAATGATAATTATTTTAACACGTGCGTTGTTTTTTAAATCCATCAAAAATAACTTTGCTGCAACTCAAATTAAAGTTCAAAGTTTCATATAAAAATACGTTGATAATACAAGGGTTAAGTTCAGTGCAATTTAAAATAATTAATAGATTATTAGGTACATTGTAAGACCGTAATATAGGGTTTAACAAAATGTGAGAATTTTAAACCCTATGACTGTCAAAGTTTTATATTATCATGAAGCTCTTTAAATCTGCAATATTCCATATGTTTAATAAAATTAAAAGGAAAATATACATTACAAACTGAATGACCTGCGGGGCAAAGGTAGTTTAGTAGGTATAAAAATTACAACTTAAGGGTTGAATTTAAATACTACCAAATTACTTCCGAGACTAAACAAATTCGCCATTCGTTCATAATTTTAACAGTCTATTTAAACCCAAAATGTACGTGACAGTTTTACTTTTTAGAATGTCAATCTACCAGCTTAAATAATGATCTAGTTCAATGACTATAGTCTATTTTTATGTATGAGAGAGTATTAAAATAATAAAGCGTTCGTAATCCATAGGCGTATCACTTCTTTTAGTAGACAGTTAAAATATTTTTTGAAGTTATTCCTCGAGTATACACTTATATTTTTACCTAATTAACCTGCTTATAACTTCTAAACATCTGAAGGTAAAAAAGTGCAATTTTTTCTAAAATGTTTTATTTTTCCACAAGGTATGTTAAAAACATTGTGTCAAACGGGTTATGTAGGTATAAGGGTTTAAACTTTGACTTTTAAACAACATTACGTTCATAAATAATAATTTTAATATAAAAACTACTTCTTATCTACAAATCCAAATCAGAATCGAAATCAGAAGATGAACTGTCGCAACCAATATTTACAATGAGTGGCTCGATCATTTCATCAGTAATAATGTCCAACTTCCACATTTTCTCTTTTTCTTTAATCGTATGATTTACTGCCTTTTCCCAGTTTTCAGGATTCACATTATTTACAGCCTCCAAAAACAACTGTTTAACATCACTCATTTTAAAAGAATTATTTTTTCTTGAAACTTCTCCCTTTAACTGTGCCCATATTAGTTCAATCGGGTTTACTTCGCAATAATATGGTGGTGATCTAACCACCGTCATCCCACGATTTTTTTGCAATTTCATCAATTTCATATTTTTTTAATTTCTCTTTATGAAGGGAACAAAAATGATACAGTTCTTTTCTCACAGAACCGGGATGGAACTTAATATTCTTTGTGGCATTTTTTCTATAAGTTTCTAGTGATAACTTGCATTATCCGTTACTATTATATAGTTCTGAGGAAGATCTATAATTTGTTCGAACCACTCTTTAAAGACATCAGCATTCATGTACTCATGGTAGTCACCGGTACGAATAGATTCAAAAGTCAATGAACCACCTTTAACAAAACCGTTTGAACTACCGATGTGTACTATTATTAGTCTACGCCCCTTTCCTGATGGTGGATTTAAACCAGTAGATAAATTATTTAAAAAAGCATGTCTTCGACTTGTAACAGTTTCATCTTGCCAAAATTTATATGGTTTATGTCCCTCATTGATCCATGTTTCATCTAAATAAAATATATTTCTTCTCTGGTTTCTCATTTCTTTTATAGTCCTTAGGTAATTTCTTCTCCATACTACAATATCGCTTCTTTCTATTAAAATAGACTTTCTGGAATGCTTTTTCCATAGAAAACCTATTTCTTTTAAAATTTTCCATAGTGTGCTTCGACTCATTTCAGGGTAATCCTTATCATCCCGAACCATGGCAAGAACTTTGTCCACTGTCAGAAATTCTTTTCTAAAGAAGAACGCATGCACTTTCCTTCGAAATCTTTCTTTCAAAAGATTTTATAATTGAAATTTTGGTTTTTCTGGAGCTTTACGTGCTGTTTGAAACTCGCCACATTTCTCTTCTTTAACAACTCTGTAAATCGTAGATTTCCCAACACCAAGCGTACTACTAACTAATTCCACTGTGTCATCAACACTTTTACATAAATGTTTGTCTGTAAATGATTTAAAACAATTAAATATTAATGTTTTTTCATTAACTGTTAAAGGACCGATTTTTTGTCGTTTACGCGGCCCTTCCAAATTTTCCATGATCACACTAGAATTCACACTGCATCTTGCAAGTTGCAACTAAACGACATTTAGTAAACTGTCAAGAATACACAACTTGGACCTCCTTACTAAATGGAAAACCTATAATCACATTTTCGGTGAAATTTGTTGGGAAGGTATTTATCCACTTATAATTCGATTACTGAAAGAAATTCTTGAAATTAAAATAAAACAAAATTGGCAAATAGGTACTTATTGAAAATAATCTTAAGATACGGCTATGTAATCTTTAATACACAGGGCTTTTGGCCTGTCCAAACCTTTTTCTATTGTTCTGTACAGCTTATGTTTATAAAGGACCAATAAAAGACCCAAAACTTGTAATAGCTCAGGTACATTTATTACAATTTTAGGAAATATTTAAATTATTCTGTAAAAATATTTAAAATGACCGTACTAAGTTTTGCATAAGAAATGCTGTTTTATTACTCTCTCATACATAAAAATAGAGTAAGAATCTAATTGTTTGGTTTATTTCAACACGTGTGTTTTCTTTTTGAATATTAAGTCAAAACTTTAAAAATACTTTTTGGAATATTTGTGAATATTTATATTTTACTTATAATAATGTCAATTATGACATCGGCACTATATGGAAAACTTTTTTATTGTTAGTTTTATGGAAAAAAACATATTCTTTATAAAAAGTTATGCATGGTCTAAAACTCATAATACAACCATCAGATATTAAATTTTTTGAGCCGCATACGATATCTGCAAAAAATATGATTTTGATTAAGGGTAGAATACTTTCATTATTGACAAACATCGTATACGACTGATAAAATTTAAAATAAGATGATTGCATTTTAGGACAAAAACGTTATTTTTCATAAAAAGTCGAACATGGTCTAAATCCTAAAATACAACATCAGATATCAAGTTTTATCAGTCATATACGAAATGGCTCAAAAAATGTAATATCCTATGGTGGTATTTTCAATTTTAGACCTGCAGAACTTTTCATAAATAATAACTTTCTTCCATAAAACTAACAATAAAAAAGTTACCCATATGGTTCCGACTTAAGTGGACGCCCTATAACGTTTAAACGTTTCTTTCCTAAAATACAAAATAAATTAATATTATTTATATGAATTTGAAAAAGGCATACTTTAAAAAATTATGTAAACGAATATGTATATTTTTTAAATGGATCCCTGTATTTTATTTCACTTTTAGAATGATTTGGTAATAATTTATTTAACCCTAGAAATTAGAGAATGATGCAGACCGAAAATAAAATTATCATAATTTAGGTAGGTTAGTTAGAAATGATTTCAAAATTGTTTAAAATACAAACTTATAAGATACCAAGATAACGAATAGTAATTATAGAACTGTTTCGTATTATATAGAGTGTTTTGATAAAAAAATGGCTCATTTAAAGTTCAATTTAATAATTTTCACTAGTAATACCACTAGAGGTCAAATTATTTCCTGATATTAATTTGACCTCGCGTGGTATTCGGTAAGAAAATTCCACGCCGAATTATGATTGAAAATTAAATATTTTTAAAATTTATTTTTCGTTTCTCAACAATGCAAATTATTTTCTCCAAGTCACCAGTGAAACATAAAAGGTGTTGTCGCCTTGATTGTTGAGTTGTCATGGTAACTAAGTGAGATCCTAACCTCGAATATAATTTCAGTTTTGAAGTTGTCAAGCGGCCCGACGTAAAAAAATGTTTCGCTGCAATTATTTAGGCCTTCAAATTGCTTATTTCTACTCATTGTAGTTGCATGGGAATACCATTTGAAAATAGAAAATAGTATATTCTTTAATTTTACGTAAGTTTTGAATAACTACAAGTGGTAGAAAATTGTTTTTCTGCGTTTTTATTAACATGCGTTATGAGCGCTTTAAAATGGTATGAAATTCATAACCAGCGTCAGCAAGCATCAATCGTAGGAGGCTGTGATCATTGTATTTTGACAGTTCAAAACATTAAATAACTCGCGTTTTGTTGCTATAAAGAATATTGCACAGCAAGTAAAACCAACAAAATTACCTATTTGATTAAAAATGAATCGATTTGAAAATCATACGCTATGCAAAATATGCGTGAAATTGTCTGATGTAATGATCAATTATTGCACCATGACTTACTTACTCGGATTAATAGACGATTGTGGCTCCAACTTGAAAAACGAAAATTTGTTCCGAATTGTCCACGAATATTTGCACCTAAACTACGCAAAATTCAAAGTGCTGAATGGGAAAAAGGTGAATAAATTAGTGTCTAAATATTATATATATTTTATTAGACATAGACACATAATTCAAAGCATCCAAAGTCCTGCATTTTCGCCATTAAGAAGAAAAGAAGTGGCCGAAGAATATAGAAAACACCTTATAGCCCAAGAACCCACTGCAAATTTTTACCGTCATCTGATAACGGAATGAAATATACCCCAAAAGTATGGAAAAACATTGTACTTTACCAAATGGCACCTGTGCCAATCCCAATCCTGAGCAAAGTGGCTTAAAAAAATTATTTTATATTAAAAAAATCACATAAGGCATGACAGCGCTAATTTTGTTTGCCCTTAAAGTTTTCCAGAAAATAACATTCAAATATATCTTGATATATATCGTTAAAGGGAAACATTTTCTTCCTCTTAACATCGCACAAAAACATCTATCCACGATTAGTAAGTAAATATCATTAAAAATATGAATCAATGTTTGCGGATTTAAAAATTTATTTGTATGCCTATTGTTGTGATTCATTTTTACAGGTTGCCATGGAAACGACAAAAAATTACTATGATTATGGTTTAAAATAATTATCTAACAAGAGTTTATAATTATTATTGACTATCTCTGCAAATGGTTTATACAATGCCATCCTTCTTCCTTTCATACATAAACATGGTTTAAAAGGTAGGTAAAAATATTAATAATTCAGGTTTAAAAGCTAGGTTCACAATGAATTAGGATTGTAATTTTCAGGGAAAACATAATTATCGCTGTCATGTTTTATGTGATTTTTTGAATATAAAATAATTTTTTTTAACCACTTTGCTCAGGATAGGGATTGGCACAGGTGCAATTTGGTAAAGTACAATGTTGTTACATGCCTTTGGAGCATATTTCATTTCGTTATCAGATGACGGTCGAAATTTGCAGTGGGCTCTCATACTATTAGCATTGTTACTAAAATGTATCAAAACTAAACCTATTATGTGAACAAATAAAAACCAGTCTGTCAAAAATGGTCTGTTATTGTAAACGTCAAAAAATTTCCAGTATAATTCGCTGTTGGGTACCCCATGAGAAAAAAATTTCTACTAAAATACCTCCGTTGCCATGGTGATCTGTCAAAAACACGTATTTTGATTGGTTCAAAATTACAGGTGTGGAATTTTCTTTCAAATGCAACACACCCTATATACATTGCGCGTCAGAGAAAAAGGGCCACCTAAAAAATTTACGAAACAATTCATCTTTTTAAATATACAAATTGTGTATGAAGTCAGTACCTAATTGTTTTACCATGTTATCCGATGTTACCATAAGCAGAAAATTTGAGAAATAAATATATTGAAAAATTACAGTTACAGTTCATCAAATTTCTATACTCTGTTTTTAAACTAGGAGGAGCGATTTGAAGTTAAGTTGGCAATTCTGTAGACTTCTGATTGGTCAGATTGCAGTCAGTTTCACACATCACTTTTTAGCATTAACATCGCAGCTAATTCAATTACTGACAATTATGGATAGTTTTGACATTTTATATTTTTAGTTTTATTATTGCTTTCATCCCTTTGATATCTCATCATTATTACTAGTTTTTTAATTTTTTTCGTTAACAGTTCTTTTTAGAATATCAGTAAGCAATTAATTGTATTGAATTTCTACAATTATTTGTCATTTTACATGGAATATGGGTAGCAGTTCCTCAAAAGCAATTCAAGTAAGGGGAGACGCCTTATTATTTTGCATGCTAGTTCTAAAGAAGGTTTTGTAGAAAAGGCGTTGTTGATTTGTGAAGGCAAAAAGACGGAAGATTGCCATAAGAAATGAATTCAGAAGTATTATAGAAAAAAAACTAACCTTATTACTGATTTTTTAAACTAAGAATTGATAAATTTCTTACCAAAATGATTAAATTGTAATTAAATATTGAAGTAAACTTTATTAGAAAATTTATCATTTACAAAATAAAATATTTATAAAATATTTAACAGTAATGATATAATGTTGACATGTTTGTAGTGTTATGAAAATGTTTGTTCTAGTTTTCAAAACAAATCCTGACTGACAATAAGCTTTTAAATGCCTTCATTTGCCCTTTAGCGTATCAACCATGTGTTAACACTAAATAAGCTACAGTAAATCTATGTTACTCATAGAACAAATTCCAGTCATTGTGTGATCCAGTTGCTTCGAGCATATAATATATGCTCCAAATCCAGTTGATTTTCACTGAGAGTAAAAAGTATTGTATGTTATAGGTGTCCAAGCCACTAATTAAGTTTATACATATAACAAATATATCCTTGAAAATGTAAACAGACCATATTTTTATATTTTATACCAATCTGCATCTTGATATTCTGTTAACAATTTTCTTAAATATTCAATCTCTATTTCAAAAAGATAATAGATATTCTCAAAAAGTCGATTTTAAAAGCAAGAAAAAAATATTTCTCAAACTATATCGTAAATAAATCAACGGCCATATTGAATTTCATTTGGCAATTCGTTTTAGACATGTTTCAGATCAAAATAAAGTGAAATTTACTACAGTTGTTTGGGTCCAATAAAAATTGCGACTCCTATGACATTTATTCGCTCTTAACCCCTTATTGGACGGCGCCGACTAGAGCCGATAATAATAACTATTTCATAGATTTTGAACCAGACTATATTTCAAAACACACTCTTAGTAACGAATCTAGTTACTTTTCCCTGTGTAAATGCGTCGTTTCAATTCGCTCCTCCTAGTTAAAAAACAGAGTATAGAGGCTTTCGACGGCTAGACAGAGAAAGCACTACTGACAGGCATCCCGACGGATTTACGCAATGAAAGTACACTCTGCGCATCAAGTATTTCACTATTTCATTCAGACGTAAATGTCAGATGTAAATTTCGCTAAAACATTTCTTTTATTTTCGTTTGTGTTTTTTGCTCATTACAGTTTAATAGAACCTAAGTATGGAGTTTAATAGCAAATTAAGAGGCCGCGTGATTAACAGTCAATCTCGCGAAATAATAGCCAATGTTTTAGAGTTTATGAGAAGAGAAGGAAACTTTAATTCACCTTCAATACCATTTAAAAATGTAAATGATCGTGTTGCTGCAGCCACAGGAGTATCTAAAAACACTGTCGTCCGCATTTCTGGAGAGAAAAAAAGAATCGATAACCGTGAGATATCGGAATTTTCATCACCAAGAAAAACCATTAAAAAACCAAAAACAGTTATTGATATAGATGAAGCTACACAAGAATCAAATTTTATTTTTTTATTATTAGATAGCTATTTTTGTTTCTGAGTTGTGTTCATTTACAGGCTCAATTTTTTTCCGTTTCTGCTTTTTGATTTTATATGGGGTTTCAAGTTGTTTTTGACTTATTTCGACGTAAATCACAACAACACACTTTTTTAATAAAGCAAACAAGTGTTAAGAGGTATATGTACGTGTAAACTACAATTACAAAAAATTGTTATGAAACCCATGAAACCACCAACAAAAATGTAAAGCTAGCTTCCGTACTAGAACATGGTGTCATTCGTCGAGATAATTTATCGTTTTGTTTAATAGATCAAGAAATGTAAATATTCCCCTGTTATTTTTTATAAAATTATAAGAGAAATAAATTTTTTTCTAAATAGTATAGTTTATTATTTTGTAGAAAAACAAAATTTCGAAAATTTTAGTAATGTTTCAGAAACAACCGTTATTAATAATAGGTACCATTTTCCTTAATAAGGTAGAAATAAAATATAAACTATTTCCACCATTTACAAAGGCCTACAAAAAAATTATAGGTATTTTCCGCTATCCTATAAAATTTATATTTTCTGACTCAATTTCAAAAGGTTGAAGGAATTCCAAAACACCTTTTATGGCATAATAATTATTTTCAATTCTACATACTATCTTTAGCTGCTTTTAAAAACGTTCTAAGAAAGTCCAATCAGACCAATTTAATCCCTAAACTATTCCACACTTTTAAAATTTAATTACCTAAAAATATTAAAAACTATTTAAAATAACTTGTTTAGCAGACTGTACAATAGCTATCTCAGTCACAAGTAGCGCGTTCTCTGTCTGGGCTTCGAACACCTCTAGAAATTTGATGAACTGTACCAGTTTACTTTGCAATAATTAAATTAAAGAGGTAAAAATGGCGAGGATCACGTTTTGAATACGGTGTATTGCCACCCTGATTCTGGATGACACTCCTCATTCGATTGGGCATAGAAATCAGCAAAGTCTGAATTTTGGCTTGTGGAAAAGTGGTCTATTCCTCAATAAGGGTCAACCGAGCTCTTCGCGTGTTGATGGAACAGGTATGCGACGTTTTACACATCTTTTAAGCTGGTCCCAAACATGCTTAATAGGATTAAGATCCGGGCTTAGAGGAGGCCAATCCATTTTAGGAATAACAACTTCTTCAAGGCACTGTGTTACCATCCTTGCCGTGTGTGGTCGCGCGTTATTCTGCATTAGCAGAAAACGATTACTAACAAACCCAGCATATGGCATTACATGCTCTTCTAGGATCTTTGTTATGTATCGTCTTGATGTCAATGCGCCTCTGTCAATAATAACGAGATCTGTGTGAGCCTTAAAAGAAATTTCTGCCCAAACATTACTGAGCCACCCCCAAAAGCAACTCGAGGTGACCGAGTACAGGCAGCATAACGTTCTGCAGCTCTTCTGTAAACCTTATTTCGACCATCTTTTCCATGTATGTACATTCTACACTCATCCGTGAACAGTACATTTTTCCAATCGTCCACTGTTCAATTTATATGTTCGCGAGCAAAGCAAGTCTGCGTTTTTTGTGTGCTGCAGTAAGCAAGGGTCCTGCTCCTATAATCTAGCGGTTTGCGTTCGGTCTCGTAAAAGTTTGTTTGGCATTCTTCATAGCAAAACGCAATTTTTTATTTTATTTGCAGTTGTTCATATTACTTGTAACGTCGAAGAAATAGAAAACCATTCTTTAATTCTGACAAATGGGGTACCAAAAAAGATATTAGCATTTTACCTTAAAATTATGTCAATTATCATGATAAAACAAACAAAATCTATAGAAAAAAAATGCATTTGGGTATGTGGAATGCCAAAAAAAATATATATAAAATATAACAAAGAGTATTGAACTTGAAACAGTTGACAATATCGTATACATCGTAACAAAAGAAAAAAAATTAAAACATTTTTTAACGAAAGCAACCAAATCTTTTATGCGTAACTACCTACAGGATGTTTGGTTTAAAAAAGTATACATTTGATTCGCTCCCCATTTATGAACTACCCTGTATCCTTAAGAATAATTATAAAATATGGTAGTATTAAAAATATTGTTACGCTGGTTTTTGGTATCACAATTTATTTCAACTGAACTTTACAATAACTGTAATTCAACTTTGACAATAACTTTACAACTGATAACATTCACGTATAACGTCTATCATAAAACTAAAACTCTGACGTCTGGTCGTCGACTTATATAGCTTGTTGACCTTCTCGAACCTTCTCGAAATGTCATCTAGAATGTTCTTGACGTGTAATGACATTTCTGGACATTTCTGGAATATTCTGTCTTCTTTTACTTGTACTTTTACTTATGACGAACCGCAGCACACTGTAGAGCGATGAGTAACATTCCTCTTCTTCTTCTATCTGTACGTTTCCTATGATAGCCACAGGCTACCACAGGGTGCTGCATAACAATATCTTCGCATTTGCTATAATAAAACAGCTATCGATCAATTACGCACTGATAAGGCACCCAGTATATGTAAAATGTTGGTTATATCACAAGGAATTTAACGCTGCAAGGAAGTGCATTTGAAAATAACTCATACCGTTTTAACAAGCACAAGCCTGCTGATAAGTTTGGCACTGTCGCGGGTCTATTATTATGCGTTAGGAATGGCAATTTATACACAAGTAACATCGATTAAATCTGAACTTTCACGATATTCGAAGGGTTTGAAATTGTATTTTCAGTCTCATGGGCTTTATAGAGGCGCTATAACCTCTATATATAGATTATAAACAGTAAGGCTTTGCAGAATACAATAAATTCCTAATGAAATCAAAATAATTAGAAGTATATTAAGCATAAATTAATAATATTAATATATGTCATTGTAAAACTAATAAAAAATAATTTTCAACTATATTAATCATACCCTGTACAACTTGATTACCTTATACAGGGTAATTACTCTTATACAAGGTGATTCAATAATAATAGATAATATTTAAAAACCTATTTAAAAAGTATGTTCGTCTAAATTAAATATTTTTAACTATTTCTAGTTATAATAAATAAATCGTAGAAGGTATTCAACTACTCAAATGCGGCCATCTTCATTGACGAAAATAAAATATTTTAAATCTGTGTAACAAAATTGTTTTATTATGGAGGCTACCGGTTATTCTGTATAAAAAAATCTGTATTGACTAAAATAATTAGGTACTGAGATTTCCAAATAAAAGTAGAAATGTTTTTTTACAAATTTCTATTGACTGTATTATTTATTCTTTATTTTGTGTTTTGTTTTTAAGAGTGAAATAATTCAAAGTTGGCGAGGTTTCAGAGCAGAAGAGCATTACATTGTAACTGAAGATGGCTACAGATTATTGGTAGAACGATCATATTCGAAGATTACACAAAAAACTCCAATAATTATAGTTCATGGAATAGCTATGAGTGCCTTGGGATGGGTGAATAGAGGCAATGTATCTTTAGGTAAGTTCATAAACATAATTTGAAATTTGATATAATTTTTAGAGAAAGAAATAAAAAAAATTCGTTATTTTCTATATGATTAATATTTGTAATAATAATATATTATTTAAATCTAAATAGTATCATTACGTTCTCAAAATAACTTACTAGAAAAACTTGTTAAAAGCACATCAAGTCCAGACACGGCCAATTGAATCTTTTTTGCCTTTTATTTGACTCATTATTTTTGAATTCGTAAAAATTATGTTTTGGTGGGTGTCATACAAGCAGCAAAGTTTTTAGTGGCTATTTTTGTCTTATTTCTAGCACGATTATTAGGTGATTTAGGATATGACGTTTGGATGCTGAACTATAGAGGCACATGGTATAGTAAAGGACATGTGAACTTAACAACAGAAGATCCAAATTATTGGAAATATACGTAAGTTATAAAAACGCCTGCCTAGTTACGTGTTGCTAAAATAGCTACATAGACAATAAAAATTGTTTGTCCTGACTGACTGACTGACCTATCAACCTACAGCCAAAACTACTGAGCCTAGCAAGCTGAAATTTGGAACATAGGTTTATTTTATAACGTAAGCATCCGCTAAGAAAGGATTTTTCAAAATTTTAACTGTAAAGGGGAGAAATTGGAGGAAATTGGGGAGGGAACTTTTAATGAAACTCTTTAATGACGTGTTTCAGGGTTTTTCGATTTTCACATTTTAAGGGGGGAAAACGGGGAGTGAAAGTTTGTATGGGACTATTGATTTTTTTTGTTCACTTTGAAGTTAGAAACATGAAAATTGGAATTGCAGCTACTGACTACAAATTATTAATGACGTATTTGAGGGTTTTTGGGGTGAAAATTTATTTGGGAGTATCTATATTTTTGGTTCTCTTTAAAGTTGGAAACATAAAAATTGGAATTGCAGCTAATGAATACAAATTAATAATGACGTATTTTAGGATTTTTTGATTTTTAAATTTTAAGAGGGGGAAAAGGGGGTAAAAGTTTATTTGGAGATATCGATTTTTTTAAAGGTAGGAACTTGAAAATTGGAATTGCAGGTTCTCATCATAAAAAATAATGAAGTGTTTCAGGATTTTTCCATTTTAACATTTTAAGGGTGAAAATGGGGGGGGGGAAATTTGTTTAATAGTATGTATATATTTTTTTGTTATTTAAAGTTTGAAATATAAAAATTTGAATTACAGCTACTGATTAAAAATCAAAAATGATGTGTTTCATGGTTTTTGAATTCTCACATTTTAAGGGGGGGAAACGGGGGTAAAAATTTGTATAGAAGTATACATTTTTTGAACGTTAGAACTTAAAAATTATAATTGTAGCATAAATAAATAATGACGTGCTCTGTGGTTAGATTTTTGTATGGTATAGTATTATAAAAATAAACTAAAATTAAAAAAAATTATTAAAAATTAATAAAGATTATTAAAATTTAATAAAAATTATTAAAAATTAATAAAAATTATTAAAAATTAATAAAAATTATTAAAAATTAATAAAAATTAATAAAAATTATTAAAAATTAATAAAAATTAATAAAAATTAATAAAAATTAATAAAAATTAATAAAAATTAATAAAAATTAATAAAAATTAATAAAAATTAATAAAAATTAATAAAAATTAATAAAAATTAATAAAAATTAATAAAAATTAATAAAAATTAATAAAAATTAATAAAAATTAATAAAAATTAATAAAAATTAATAAAAATTAATAAAAATTAATAAAAATTAATAAAAATTAATAAAAATTAATAAAAATTAATAAAAATTAATAAAAATTAATAAAAATTAATAAAAATTAATAAAAATTAATAAAAATTAATAAAAATTAATAAAAATTAATAAAAATTAGTAAAAATTAATAAAAATTAATAAAAATTAATAAAAATTAATAAAAATTAATAAAAATTAATAAAAATTAATAAAAATTAATAAAAATTAATAAAAATTAATAAAAATTAATAAAAATTAATAAAAATTAATAAAAATTAATAAAAATTAATAAAAATTAATAAAAATTAATAAAAATTAATAAAAATTAATAAAAATTAATAAAAATTAGTAAAAATTAATAAAAATTAATAAAAATTAATAAAAATTAATAAAAATTAATAAAAATTAATAAAAATTAATAAAAATTAATAAAAATTAATAAAAATTAATAAAAATTAATAAAAATTAATAAAAATTAATAAAAATTAATAAAAATTAATAAAAATTAATAAAAATTAATAAAAATTAATAAAAATTAATGAAAATTAATAAAAATTAATAAAAATTAATAAAAATTAATGAAAATTAATAAAAATTAATAAAGATTAATAAAAATTAATAAAAATTAATAAAAATTAATAAAAATTAATAAAAATTAATAAAAATTAATAAAAATTAATAAAAATTAATAAAAATTAATAAAAATTAATAAAAATTAATAAAAATTAATAAAAATTAATAAAAATTAATAAAAATTAATAAAAATTAATAAAAATTAATAAAAATTAATAAAAATTAATAAAAATTAATACAAATTAATAAAAATTAATAAAAATTAATAAAAATTAATACAAATTAATAAAAATTAATAAAAATTAATAAAAATTAATAAAAATTAATAAAAATTAATAAAAATTAATAAAAATTAATAAAAATTAATAAAAATTAATAAAAATTAATAAAAATTAATAAAAATTAATAAAAATTAATAAAAATTAATAAAAATTAATAAAAATTAATAAAAATTAATAAAAATTAATAAAAATTAATAAAAATTAATAAAAATTAATAAAAATTAATAAAAATTAATAAAAATTAATAAAAATTAATAAAAATTAATAAAAATTAATAAAAATTAATAAAAATTAATAAAAATTAATAAAAATTAATAAAAATTAATAAAAATTAATAAAAATTAATAAAAATTAATAAAAATTAATAAAAATTAATAAAAATTAATAAAAATTAATAAAAATTAATAAAAATTAATAAAAATTAATAAAAATTAATAAAAATTAATAAAAATTAATAAAAATTAATAAAAATTAATAAAAATTAATAAAAATTAATAAAAATTAATAAAAATTAATAAAAATTAATAAAAATTAATAAAAATTAATAAAAATTAATAAAAATTAATAAAAATTAATAAAAATTAATAAAAATTAATAAAAATTAATAAAAATTAATAAAAATTAATAAAAATTAATAAAAATTAATAAAAATTAATAAAAATTAATAAAAATTAATAAAAATTAATAAAAATTAATAAAAATTAATAAAAATTAATAAAAATTAATAAAAATTAATAAAAATTAATAAAAATTAATAAAAATTAATAAAAATTAATAAAAATTAATAAAAATTAATAAAAATTAATAAAAATTAATAAAAATTAATAAAAATTAATAAAAATTAATAAAAATTAATAAAAATTAATAAAAATTAATAAAAATTAATAAAAATTAATAAAAATTAATAAAAATTAATAAAAATTAATAAAAATTAATAAAAATTAATAAAAATTAATAAAAATTAATAAAAATTAAATTAATAAAAATTAGGAATAGGAAGGGGAACTTTGGCCATATACGCCATCGAGTCTTTCTTTAATAATTTTAGGTGTAAGCTCTTCTTTTGTTAAAAATTTAATAACCGCTCTGTACTCAATTTTCGTCACCTGAGACATTTTCGGAGATACTTTGTTTCAAAATGCTGACAATTAAAAACTATTTGACGTAAGTCGCTTATTTTGTTACCACAGCCTACTAAGGTTTGTAGTTATAAAATGTTAAACTTTTATCATGATAAAATATCTGCAACTATGTCAGGCCGGGAATTATTGGCGCTTACCTCGTAACTAGCGTTTTCTTCAAAAGAATTTTCGTCACATTGTTCGATGGTGTAAAGCTCTTCAAAAGTAAATTTTGGTTGAGGTTGTTGAGGCTTCGGGTTCATTGATCGATTTCTGTTCGTTGCTGGTGTTGACTTGGGTTGTCCCGATGGGCCAGATCTTAGTGCCCAAGGTTTTGTTGCTGCATTGGTTTAAATGTTGGATATCTCAAATCTGTTCTTGGCTGATTAAAGAATCGTTTTTGGTAGTTCTGGAATTATGATCCAAAAGGAGGTTGGGGGTTTGTAAATTTCATCATCGGTGTTGCCACAAGTTGTGGTGGTTTTGAAAACTTGCTACTGCCATGGTGTGCTGCTGGAGCAGATTATAATTGTGGTTGTTGTGTATAATAGACAGGCTGTTGTTGGTGAATATGTCGCCTTGGAGTTTGAACGTTGTGGGTTATTCTTCCATTTAGAGGTGTTGTATTCTGATAGTAGCTTTTTTGGGCATACCTAATATTATTTTCTTCCCGAATATATTGAATGGCTATGGTTAGATTAGTTGGCCTCATTGCTTATATTGTAGACCCCAGAGGTTCTCGAAGTCCGGCCAAAAAGGTAGTTAAGACTTGTTGGCGAAAGAATTTTTGTTTCCTTCATTTTATTTCTGCATTCTAGGTATGTACTTCAATATAGTTTGTTATGCATTTTAAAATACCCATAATTCACAATTCATTTGGAACTTGTTGCATGTTTACCAGGTCTCTTGTATGGATGTTTTTATTATGTTAATCCCCAAAGTTTTGGATGAGCGTATTTTTTTGTAGTCCCAGCTTTTACAACCATATATTGAAATTTGCTCTTCCCATGGGAGTAAAAATTGCTTCTGGATGTTGAACAAGTTGCTTCAATCGTAATAATGGTTTAGAAGTAAGGTGTATACCTTGATGAATTCGTATAATTCGTTTGGATTCTTATCGAAATTTGGGAGGATGCTCAGATTCTTGACATTAAATAGTGGTACAACCATGTTGGTAGGGGAGCGCGGTGAGGGTCTGGACACTTTTTTTTAAATTTATCTAAAAATTTTAAAATTGTGTTTAGTAAACGAATTGACCCATTAATAAATTGGTACATTAGTATTGTACAATTAAGGCATTAATCAAATAAATTCAATCATATTAAAACATATGCAGAGTGTCCAGACCCTACCCACTGGTGGGGACGGTATGGACATAAATAAATTAATAATATCAGTACTAAATAAGCATTATATTTGTATTAAAATCATACCAATAATGAGTAACTTAGGAAGGTATTATAGAATAATACAAAAAATAAATAATTCTGAGCATTCGAACATATTTGAAACAGTAAAAAATATTAAATCAAGTTTAAGTAAAAAAAATCAATTAAATCAAAATTTAAAAATTTGTATTGTTAAATCCAGATTAATATTATTAAAAAAGACTGTATTCTGTTAAATCCCGATTAAAATAAATCATGTCTTTGTATCTAGAGCTCCTATCAGCTATAGGATTTGGCAGCTGCACTACAATATCATTAAACGGAACGAAAGATGTAGGCTCTTCAGAATATTTAAATCTGTTAGAAGCTAACTGTTTTTTTAAAAACTTTACATTGTAGCCTCCAAACACTACTTCTTCTACTCTGGCTACAAATTGTCTTACAGACTTTTTACCATAAACTTTGCAAATTAGAAAATGTCCGACCTCAAGATTCTCAGTGTTTTCAGATTCTTTCGTCGTCTGGTGCAGTAGATGGACCCGCTTTTGGATATAACAAAGCTTCAGCTTCAACTTCTTCGGAGGAAGCAGCTTTTGGTGACAAATTCGTAACTGGTATGTCATTGGATGCCGATTTTTCTGGTTCCGATGTAGATACAGGTCTATCAGTTACATAAGAACATAGGAAATCTTGTTCAGTAAATATGTTCTTGTCAAATGGCCATATCCCTGTACATCTAAAGCCAGATTTAATATTACTTGGAGTGGCACCTCTGTCCCATGCTTTACAACATATTGCTGGAAGGTCGTATATTGATAGGGTTTGTCCAGGATGAGAAAGCATCCACTCGTCAGCTCCCTGATTAAAGAAACGCTTAAAAGGTCCGAATACTGCTTTATCTAAAGGTTGTAAATGATCAGACGTGTGGGGAGGCAACGTTAAAATTATTATTCCATTTTCTTTACAGTAATCTATCCCAGCGACTGACAGGTGCGATTCGTGATTATCCATGATAAGAACGACATTATGTTCAGCAGAACATCGAACGTGTTTAACAAAATGTTCTAAAACTTTAAGAAAATTGTCACTTGTCATCCATCCGCTCTGATGCACCAAGCTTATGGCACCGTATTCTGCAGGAACATTTTTTAACATTCTATGTGGGTCGTATTTTTTTCGGGGGAATATCCAGACTGGCGGCAGAGTTGTACCGTTTGCTGCAATGATTCCAACTTGTGTTACTAACTCGCCCCTCTCCCGAGAGGTAACTTGACCTACTTGGTGCTGCCCTTTTGTCGCAATTATCTTTTGTACTTTCTGGACTGTAGTAACACCAGTTTCATCCAAATTATAAATATCAGATGCCAAAAACTGGTGTCGTTTTAAAACAGATTCTAATTTGTTCTGAAAGTCACCTACAGTGGTTGGATTGAAGCTTGATATTCTAGCTAAACTGGTTCCTTCCGGCGTTCTTAAAGATACATTAGGCTGGCGGGATAAAAAGCCAGTAAACCAATCTCGTCCAGCCTGATGGTTTTTTCCCATGCAGGTGGGGTTTTGACTTTATTTTTTTTAGCAAACTCGTAAGCTAACCGTCTCGTAGATTTAGGCGTTAAGCCATGGTACATGTTTGAGCAATTTCTAAGGTAATTAGCCATTGCGGATTCTAACTCATCTGAAAACACTTGTGTTGTTACATATTGTGGAAAAAATTTTACATTTTCTATTCCGCTTTCCCTGCTTTTCTTAACATAAACTGCTAAAGTTGATTTTCGAATATTATGTTGAATTGCACTCTGTCTTACAGACAGTCGTCCCAACAAAACATCTTCTGTGGCATTTTTCATATTTTCCGCAGGAAAAGATCTGTCTGTCACCCTTCGGTACTTCCTAGGCATGTTTCTGAAAAATAACACATAACCATTGATAGAAGTGGGACCCTCTGGACACATACGGGACGGTCTGGACAACTGTCCTGACCCTCCCTCAAGAACACATTGACAAAAAATTATTTGTATTACAAAATGTTTATTAAATCAAATATGAACAATATATCAATATGATCTATAGACTTACCTTAAGGTGTGGCCACAAAATAAATAATTAATAACAAGCTGGAATCAAAATATCCTTTATATTCTTGCACACAAATAATAGGTCCCAACACTCCCAAATCAAAAAATGTTTATTAAAGTCAAACGCGAAATGTGATTCGTACGGCGTCTAGTCGAGTACTAACTCGACTAAAAATCAAATGTTTTGACGCTACACAGATAATGCACGTGTATTATGACCAGGAAATTTTGAAGTGTCCATACCCTCCCGTCGTCCAGACCCTCACCGCGCTCCCCTAGTAGTAAAAATGTCGGTGTTGGTTAGTGTCTCGTCTATGTTTAAATTTAATACACTTAGGGAACTGCATGTAGAAAGTCTATTTCTTCTGCACTTGAGTTAAAACTTCGTGTAGGAGTGTCTTAATCTAAGTCTTCGTCTGACTCTAACACATATTGCTCCCAAGATGCAGATAATGCCTTGTTGCATTCCTGAAATCTTTGGTTGCTTTCTGTTCTTACTTCCTAGGAGGTGGGTTCTCGATTTGGATAGTGAATAAACGCTTTAATACGACGAGGATCTTCTAAAGGTCTCTTTCACTATCTTACTTTTTAAAAACTAATAATTACATTTTTAAAAATTGTGAATGCTTTTTGTTCTTGGTACTGATAACTTTCATTTAAACAATTTTTAAACTTTTAGCTTACACGAGTTGGGTGTATATGATGTCCGTTCCATAATAAAATTAGTAAACGAAAAAACAAGGCAGATTCCTATTTACATAGGGTATTCTATGGGAACCACAGGATTTTTTATTTATTCCACATCTTATCCAGAAGAAGCTAAAAGCAATGTAAAGGCTATGATAGGCCTCGCTCCAGTGACTAATTATAAGGAATCAAAATCCATAGCTAAATATACATCATACTGGTGGCCATTGTTCAAAGTAAGTAGCATTTTTAATTATTTTTCTATTAGATTATAAATTTTGGTGGCTTGAAACATTCATTAAAAATGAAGAAATTATAGAAGTTTATTAAATATTATATGCTGGTTTTGTGGCTTATGCAAAATGGCCGAGACATGTCATTTTTTGTTCAAAACTCAGTTAAATAAATGAGATAAAGATAAGTAACGGGAACCGTTTTGTTTAAAATGCGTCGGCCTGCGTACAAAGAACATTCCAGTCGACAGTGCACGATAATAATAGTATATTACATTACGAGTGTGGAAAGTTACATTTTTCACACGAGTGGGAAATATTGTCGCACGAGGCGTAAGCCGAGTGCGACTATCACACGAGTGTGGAAAATCACTTTTCACACAAGTGATGTACAATATTTTTCCTACGACCACAAAATAATTTCATCAAAAAATGTAAAACCAGATTATTATAATAATTAAAATGTATTTAAAAAAATAATCAACAATAATCGTATTTATTAAATTTTCATAATTTCTAAACAAATAAAAAAAAATAAAAAAAAAATTCTGGCACAGCCAGGATTCGATCGCGGTCGTTGGACGGTCTCAAATTGCAAAGTTGATGCTCTAACCAACTGAGCTAACAGGCCTTACGGTAATTGATTGATCTAATCGCTTATGTGTTTAACCAGAATAAAAAGCAAATATATCTTAGTTATTTTAAAATTATTTTAAAAATAATTGTTAAAGATAAATATCTAGGATCTAATTTACAATAATTTAACAATCATATCGATTTTAGTATTAATATGGACATTACATAGATCAAAATAGAAATTATGTGTTTGACATTTTCTGACAGCTACTGCGGAAAGTAGCATATTCTCACTTGGGTGGAAAGTAAATTCTTATTCATACGCGTGTGATATAGGGCACTTTCCATAGGTCTATATAGTGTGATATGTGTCACTTTCCTAAGTGGTCGTAGGAAAAAATATTTTTATCACTAAAGAATGGGTATTTAGTTCTGGAGTACCAATATTAACACATAAAATTACTTTTTCTATGATGAATCACAAGTTATTCACTAAATTAAAATTTTTAAAGTTTAAGGAAGCAGAAGCAAACGGTGTCCCACACCTCCCAAAACAAAAAATAACGTGTTTCGAAAATTTTGTAAACAGTTACCATATACAGGGTGGACCAATCTTGTGGAAAAGTTCGATATCTTCCTTGTTGAAAGAGATAATAAAAAAGTGTATTAAGAGAATTATGGACATGTTTGAGGTTAACATTTTAAAATTATTGGGAGGTATACAGGGTGTTGCATAGCTCGTGTACGAACCAAACATATTATTAATTATAACCCCAGTGTATTATTTTAGATTCTGTTTACTCATCTTTTTTCCATTCTTCTAATATATGGTTTGTCTATGTTATGTAGGGTACTTTTCAGGGAATTGACATTTTTGTGAGAGAATCGTACATAATTCAACGTCCAGCAGCCAATTACACACTGTAGAAAAAAAAATTTTACCCAAACGAATTTTATAATATGATATAATATACTTTTTTAGTTATATTTTTATTATCTGTTTATTTGTATACAGGGAGACTCAATACTCAGACCCTTGATTTTCTTGTTTTATTTAAATGGGACACCATATATTTTATATCACCAGTTAAATCATCTGTTCCAAGTCTTTCATTTTTATAAAGCATTCCCTATACCTAAAGTTAATATTTATCGATATTTTTTAACAATAAATGAAAATTATGGTTATTTCGATAAATTAAACTATTTTTTCATAAAACACTCTTTATAATTTATCATTTAAAATAAATAAAAATAAAATAAAAAAAAAATAAATAATAAAAAATAATATGTGTTATTTTTTATCTAGTCGCCAATGCATTTAATATACCTATCACCGTCCAGTTGACAATTTTGACATTTTAAAAATTAAGAGAAACTGCCTGTGTGTTAATGTTTTAAGTAAATTACTAATAGTAAGATGAACAATACGAATTTTTCTATCCCAGAAATGGAGGATATGATTTATATACTATAGTCTATTTTTATGCATGAGAGAGTATTAAAATAATAAAGCGTTCGTAATCCATAGGCGTATCACTTCTTTTAGTAGACAGTTAAAATATTTTTTGAAGTTATTCCTCGAGTATACACTTATATTTTCACCTAATTAACCTGCTTATAACTTCTAAACAGCTGAAGGTAAAAAAGTGCAATTTTTTTCTAAAATGTATTATTTTTCCACAAGGTATGTTAAGAACATTATGTCAAACTGGTTATGTAGGTATAAGAGTTTAAACTTTGACTTTTAAACAATGTTACGTTCATAAATAATAATTTTAATATAAAAACTACTTCTTACCTACAAATCCAAATCAGAATCGAAATCAGAAGATGAACTGTCGCAACCAATATTTACAATGAGTGGCTCGATCATTTCATCAGTAATATTGTATAACTTCCACATTTTCTCTTCTTCTTTAATCGTATGATTTACTGCCTTTTCCAAGTTTTCAGACTTCACATTATTTACAGCCTCCAAAAACAACTGTTTAACATCACTTATTTTAAAAGAATTATTTTTTCTTGAAACTTCTCCCTTTATCTGTGCCCATATCAGTTCAATCGGGTTTACTTCGCAATGATATGGTGGTAATCTAACCACCGTCATCCCACGATTTTTTGCAATTTCATCAATTTCATATTTTTTTAATTTCTCTTTATGAAGGGAACACAAATGATACAGTTCTTTTCTCACAGAACAGGGATGGAACTTAATATTCTTTGAATTTAGCCAATTCTGTAAATCTTTTTTTAACCACTTGGTTGTATGCATTTTTACTTTCCTATCTGTATACAGATATAAGGAAAGTATAGGAATCATGATTTTTTTCGACCTCGAGTTTTCGACGGATTTTTACGTTTTGAGGTCCCCTGAATCCGTTTTGACTATTTTCGCGATGATGTCTGTGTGTGTGTCTGTGTGTGTGTGTGTGTGTGTGTGTGTGTGTGTGTGTGTGTGTGTGTGTGTCTGTATAACGCATAACTCATGAACCGATACACAGAAAAACACCAAATTTTAAACTTAAGCTTTGTTTCAGCGTCTAATGAGCTGATTAGATTTTGGGCAGAGTCGGAACATTTGGGGGGGTACTTTATAGGTGGTCATTTTTATATTTTATGGAATATATCTGTTATTTACGTTTGGAGAAGAAAATTCTTTAAATAAAAGTTACTTCTAATATTATTATCTATAATTTTTGTTTTATACAAAATTTTCCTAAAATGGTCCGTATTCGAGAAATTTGACAAAATGTAAAAAAAATATTTTTTTATAAAAATTTTTCAAATAAAAGTTGTTTGTAATATAATTCTCTATAATTTTTATTCTCTACATAATTTCTCTAAAATGGACCGTATTCGAGATATTTGAGAAAATGTGTAAATTTCGAATTTTGAAAAAAACTCAAAAACGGATAAAGAAAAAAACATTAAATTTTAAACTTAAGGTTTATTTCGGCCTGACGTGAAATGATTAGATTTTGGACAAAGTCGGAACATCTGGGGGGTACTTTATGGGAGGCCGTTTTTATATTTTATGGAATATATCTGTTATTTATGTTTGGAGAGGAAAATTGTTCAAATAAAAGTTACTTCTAATATTATTATCTGTAATTTTTGTTTTATGTAAAAATTTCCTGAAATGGTCCGTATTCGAGAAATTTGACAAAACGTGCAAAATTCTGATTTTTATTATGAAAGTTTTTGAAATAAAAGTTGTTTGCGATATCGATCTCTATAATTTTTGTTTATACATGATTTTTCTAAAATGGACCGTAATGAAAAAATTGTAGGAAATTAAAATTTTTCAGTATTTTCGTTTTCCATGAATATAGAAAAATGTTTCGAGGTAGATGTATGTGGACAATGTATATATTTAGTTTATCCTCTAAATATTTATATAACTAGATAGGAAAGTCATGTGTTGGACACATCAGATTTTTTCTATAAGTTTCGAGTGATAACTTGCATTATCCATTACTATTATACATACGTATTGTAACAGGGATCCTTACCTAGCACTGCCGACTAAAAGGACACCTAAGTAAACTGAGAGTAGTAGAGGATAGTGAGTGCAGATTCTGTGAGGAGGAGGACGAAACCTCCATTCACATCCTAACTGAATGTGTAGCACTCCAGAATCCAAGGGCACTATATCTAGGAGGATATCAAATAGAAGAGGGAGACTTACCTAACTTGAAGCCACTTCAAATCCTACACTTCCTTGAGAAAATAGGATTGGAAGGGTCGCTATAGGCATTGAGACATTTCCTTAGTGCAGTGGCGACAGAAGGGGGCACAATAGATCTTTTAGGTCGCAGTGTATTAACACCTCATTATCAACATAACATTACATACTATTATACAGTTCTGAGGAAGAAGATCTATAATTTGTTCGAACCACTCTTTAAAGACATCAGCATTCATGTCCTCATGGTAGTCACCGGTACAAGTAGATTCAAAAGTCAATAAACCACCTTTAACAAAACCGTTTGAACTACCGATGTATACTATTATTAGTCTACGCCCCTTTCCTGATGGTGGATTTAAACCAGTAGATAAATTATTTAAAAAAGCATGTCTTCGACTTGTAACAGTTTCATCTTGCCAATATTTATTTGGTTTATGTCCCTCGTTGATCCATGTTTCATCTAAATAAAATATATTTCTCCTTTGGTTTCTCATTTCTTTTATAGTCCTTAGGTAATTTCTTCTCCATACTACAATATCGCTTTCTATTAAAATAGACTTTCTGGAATGCTTTTTTCATAGAAAACCTATTTCTTTTAAAAGTTTCCATAGTGTGCTTCGTCATTTCAGGGTAATCCTTATCATCTCCAACCGTGGCAAGAACTTTGTCTACTGTCGGAAATTCTTTTCTAAAGAAGAACGCATGCACTTTCCTTTGAAGTCTTTCTTTCAAAAGATTTTCTAATTGAAATTTTGGTTTTTCTGGAGCTTTACGTATTGTTTGAAACTCGCCACATTTCTCTTCTTTAACAATTCTGAAAATCGTAGATTTCCCAACACCAAGCGTACTACTAACTAATTTCACTGTGTCACCAACACTCTTACATAAATGTTTGTCTGTAAATGATTTAAAACAATTAAAAATTAATGTTTTTTCATTAATTGTTAAAGGACCGATTTTTTGTCGTTTACGCGGCCCTTCCAAATTTTCCATGATCACACTAGAATTCACACTGCACCTTACAAGTTGCAACTAAACTGTCAAGAATACACAACTGGACCTCCTTACTTAATGAAAAACCTATAATCGTAGTTTCGGTGAAATTTGTTGGGAAGGTATTTATCTACTTATAATTCGATTACTGTAAGAAATTCTTGGAATTAAAATAAAACAAAATTGGCAAATGGGTACTTATTGAAAATAGTATTAAGATACGGCAATGAAATCTTTAATGCACAGGGCCTTTGGCCTGTCCAAACCTTTTTCTATTGTTCTGTACAGCTTATGTTTATAAAGGACCAATAAAAGACCCAAACCTTGTAATAGCTCAGGTACATTTATTACAATTTTAGGAAATATTTAGATTATTCTGTAAAAATATTTAAAATGTCCGTACTACGTTTTGCATTAGAAATGCTGTTTTATTACTCTCTCATACCTAAAAATAGACTATAGGTGAGTGCAACAAGAATTCTTTACTTGCTTCCAGAGTGTACCACCAACGATATCCGGAACGCCGGAAACCAAATAAAAAGGCGTTTGAAAAACTAATGGACCTTTTTAATCGTACTGGTACTGTATCATACGAGCAAAAACAAGTAACAAAAACTGCTATCACGGAAGAGAATGAAATAAAAGTATTGTTGAGTATTTATGGTGATCCGCATATTAGTAAACGAAATATTTTAAGACAACAACAAGTCAGTTGCGGAACTGTACAAAGAATCCTATCAAAACATAAAATACATCCTTTCCATATCCAGTTACATCAAGAACTTCTTGAACGGGATTTTGAAAATATATTTTGTGAATATATTTGTATATATGAGTAGATAGACAAAGCAGACACATATGGAATTCAATGTGTAAGAGTGAGAGGTACATATTCAGTAGGTAAGAGTGAGACAGCCGGTCTGAGGAAAAAACGGGGTAGTGGGGGAGAGTGGGCAATTAAATTTCTTTTAACGTCGAACAGAAAAATCCTGCGCAGAACGAAAATCCAGGAGGGCCTTAGCACGTATCTTCACTGCTATTGGTCCGATTCAAACGGGAAAAACGGCATTATATAGAGAACGTGGTATAGATATGCGTTTTCTGTAAATTTGGTTCAGCGATTTGATAATTTTCTTTTCAAAATTCTAACTTTCACAATTGCGGCGTGGAATATTTTATCAATTTTATACTTTCAACAAATATGGTTTGTTATCGGTGTATGTGTTGTTTAAAATGTTATAAATGTATGATACAGAATGTTATTATTATTATTATTATTATTATTTAATATCAATTCCCATTTTGTCTATGATCTTTTAGGATGGATATATTTGCATCGGATACTGATTAGGGTGCTCCCAAAGATTTAAATTTGGTAAAACTTTTATCTTCGTTAATCTCTTCTTAGTTCCCTAACTTTTGGTATTGCGTAGGATTTTTCTCTGTTAATCGTTCCCTACATAATGCCATTTTTTCCGTTTGAATCGGACCACGTGATACACGATAAGGCCATTCTGGCTTTACACATGTTTTTTCTATTCGACGTTTTCTAGTTATCTACATAATGCTGTTTTTCCCGTTTGAATCAAACCACGTGATACATGCTAAGGCCCTTCCGGATTTTCGTTCTGCGCAAAAATTCTCTTCTACTTTAATCTATCTACATTCTCTACATAATAGCGTTTTTCCTGTTTGAATCGGACCACGTGATACGTGCTAAGGCCATTCTGGCTTTTCGTTCTGCACAAAAATTCTCTTCTACATTAATCTATACCACGTGTTCTACATAATGCCGTTTTTCCCGTTTGGATCGGACTAATAGCCGTGAAGATGCACGCTAAGGCCCTTCTAGATTTTCGTTCTGCGCAAAAATTCTCTTCGACGTTAATGTATACCTCGTTCTCAACATAATTCCGTTTTTCCCGTTTGGATCGGACCAACAATAGCTGAGATACACGCTAAGGCCCTTCTGGATTTTCGTTCTGCGCAGGATTTTTTCTCTTCTACGTTAATAAATACCACGTTCTCTACGTAATGCCGTTTTTCCCGTTTGGATCGGACCAATAGTCGTGAAGATACGTGCTAAGGCCCTTCTGGATTTTCGTTCTGCGCAGGATTTTTCTCTTCTACGTTAATCTATACCTTGTTCTCTACATAATGCCGTTTTTCCCGTTTTTTATCGGACCAACAATAGTTGAGATACACGCTAAGGCTCTTCTGGATTTTCGTTCTGCGCAGGATTTTTATCTTCTACGTTAATCTATACCACGTTCTCTACATAATGCCGTTTTTCCCGTTTGGATCGGACCAATAGCCGTAAAGATACGTCCTAAGGCCCTTCTGGATTTTCGTTCTGCGCAAAAATTCTATTTAACGTTAATCAATCCCCTGTTCTCTACATAATTCCGTTTTTCCCGTTTGGATTGGACCAACAATAGCTGAGATACACGCTAAGGCCCTTCTGGATTTTCGCTCTGCGTAGGATTTTTCTGTTGAACGTTAATCTATACCACGTTCTCTACATAATACTGTTTTTCCCGTTTGAATCGGACCAATAGTAGTGAAGATACGTGCTAAGGCCCTTCTGGATTTTCGTTCTGCGCAGGATTTTTCTGTTCGACGTTAAAAGAAATTTAATTCCCCACTCCCCACATTACCCTGTTTTCTCCTCTGACCGGCTGTTTTACTCTTACCTACTGAATATGTACCTCTCACTCTTACACATTGAATTCCCTATGTGGGGCCGTGTCTGCTTTGCCTATCTACTTATATGTATATTTGGATTTCTTTGAAAATCATTTGCCTACGTTACTCGAAGATGTTCCCCTTCATATTCGCCAACAAATGTGGTTTTTGCACGATGGTGGACCAGTCCATCACACTGTAGTAATTCATAATTATTTAAATAATCACTTTCCAAGACGGTGGATCGGAAGAGGAGGACCGATACGGTGGCCAGCGCGATCACCGGATTTGACAAATATTGATTTTTTTCTCTGGGGTTATGTAAAAAACAAAGTATATAATGTGCTTCCAACGACAAAAGAGGACATGAAAACTCGACTCAGAAATGTATTTCAAAGTATTGATGTTCAAATGCTGAGAAATGTGAGTCAGTCATTCGAAATTCGATTACAAAACTGTATTATGGGAGGTCACTTTGAATAACTTTTTTTTGTATTCACACATATTATTTATTATTGTTTATAAAGAGTATTTTATGAAAAACTAGTTTAATTTATCGAAATAACCATAATTTTCATATATTGTTAAAAAATATCAATAAACATTAACTATAGGTCTAGGAAATGCCTAATAAAAATGAAAGACTTGGGACAGATGATTTTACTGGTGATATAAAATATAAGGTGTCCCATTTAAATAAAACAAGAAAATCAAGGGTCTGAGTATTGAGTCTCCCTGTATACGAGTAAACAGATAATAAAAATATAACTAAAAAAAAGTAAAATACATCATATTACAAAATTCGTGTGGGTAAAAAAATTTTTTTTCTAGTGTGTAATTGGCTGCTGGACGTTGAATTATGTACGATTCTCTCACAAAAATGTCAATTCCTTGAAAAGTACCCTATATAACATAGACAAACTATATATTAGAAGAATGGAAAAAAGATGAGTTAACAGAATCTAAAATAATATACTGGGGTTATCAATAATAAAAACATATGTTTGGTTCGTACACGAGCTATGCAACACCCTGTATACCTCCCAATAATTTTAAAATGTTAACCTCAAACCTGGTTGTAATTTTCTTAACCCTTTCATTCATGTTGGGTACAATTTTATTGTACACATTGAAATTAATGCATCTATAATTTTACAGGAATCTGTAAATAAAACCATTCTAATGAAATCTATATTCTATAGGTACTATACTTATGTGTTTTGTATGTAGATGGCGCAATAGCCCTTCAAAAGTTGAATGAAAATTAATGTCAAAAGTAATGTGGTTGCAGCTGCTTTGTTGGTAATAGGTAAGTATACTTTTATCTTGATATATCAGTTTGAATAAAAGTCAATCGCAGTTTGTATTCTTGTGTAATATTGAAAATAGTGCTGGTTCTTACTAATTGTAAAAATATTTTACTAAAATTTTACTTTCTCAAATAGAAAACTGTCCATCAAATTCGATGGGTACAGTTGTACCCAAAATGACTAAGTGTTATAATTATTTTCAGGGTAAAATGCCTCAAAAAAAAAAGTTTAACGGAGAAGGAACTGCTAGAGGAGTTACAAAAAGGGGTGTCTGACGTAGAAGGTTTTTCTAGTGATGACAGTGACAATGAAGAAGAGATCCAAGTAAGGCAGAGAATTGGACAAATAATAAATAATGTCTCAGAACAACTAAACAAGGGAGACAATGAGGAAGAAATAGAGGATGGTGAAGAACAGGATGAAGAAGAATATAACTATGATGACTTTATTACTCTGAAAAAAAATGTAAAATGGTTACAGAATGTGCAATATGTAACAAGAGATTTACAAATTAAAATATCCCAGAATTCCAATGAAAACTGTTCTGAGGAATATCCAGTTACATATTTTCTGAGATATTTTCCCGAAAGTTTATTTGAAGATATAGTTCAATACACAAATATGTACGCTTTTCAAACGGGAACTGAGAAATTTGTACCATGTAACCTGCAAGAAATAAAAGCTTTTTTCGGCCTAAGTATTCTAACAGGATGTATAAAATTTCCAAGACTGCGTATGTATTGGGATAAATCGTTAAAAGTTGATATTTTTACAGAGACAATGACAATTAATCGTTTTTTCAATAAAGGGTTAATACACTTTTTTAATATCTCTTTCAACAAGGAAGATATCGAACTTTTCCACTTGGTCCACCCTGTAAAACCTGTCTTTCATAAAATGTCTCACTTTCCTAAGTTTCTAATGTATAAAACATTTTATTGTATATTTTCTTGCAGAGTCTCATTTATAGATTTTGGAATGGTGAAATTCTACCTGGTTATTCACTGTTTTTAAGACCATTAGTACGATTTTCTAGTGGAATATATATGATACAGTCATTTGCTAACCTCATTTTTGGCGATGATTTTGAACAAATTGATGCAGTAAGTTAAAATAATTTAAAAACTTTACCTTACATAACTAAAAAATAATTATTATATTGTGTAAAAAAAGTTTAAACGTATAGATCAAAATACTATTTTATTTTTTATAGTAGGCCATGATTTGAAAAATAAAGTTATAAGTGATGCATGGTGCAAATTATCCGATTAGAAATACAATTGGTTATCAATCAATTTGCCCTCAATAGGTGCCTTTAAAAAAAGTGAGATTTTGGTTAAAAATTTCAATTACAAGTCTTGATCGATATTTTTTAAAAGACCTCGCACACCGTTTATGGAAAAGTGGCGACCTAATAAATGTCAAATGTCATAAATGTCATAAATGTCATAAATGTCATAAATGTCATAAATGTCATAAATGTCATAAATGTCATAAATGTCATAAATGTCATAAATGTCATAAATGTCATAAATGTCATAAATGTCATAAATGTCATAAATGTCATAAATGTCATAAATGTCATAAATGTCATAAATGTCATAAATGTCATAAATGTCATAAATGTCATAAATGTCATAAATGTCATAAATGTCATAAATGTCATAAATGTCATAAATGTCATAAATGTCATAAATGTCATAAATGTCATAAATGTCATAAATGTCATAAATGTCATAAATGTCATAAATGTCATAAATGTCATAAATGTCATAAATGTCATAAATGTCATAAATGTCATAAATGTCATAAATGTCATAAATGTCATAAATGTCATAAATGTCATAAATGTCATAAATGTCATAAATGTCATAAATGTCATAAATGTCATAAATGTCATAAATGTCATAAATGTCATAAATGTCATAAATGTCATAAATGTCATAAATGTCATAAATGTCATAAATGTCATAAATGTCATAAATGTCATAAATGTCATAAATGTCATAAATGTCATAAATGTCATAAATGTCATAAATGTCATAAATGTCATAAATGTCATAAATGTCATAAATGTCATAAATGTCATAAATGTCATAAATGTCATAAATGTCATAAATGTCATAAATGTCATAAATGTCATAAATGTCATAAATGTCATAAATGTCATAAATGTCATAAATGTCATAAATGTCATAAATGTCATAAATGTCATAAATGTCATAAATGTCATAAATGTCATAAATGTCATAAATGTCATAAATGTCATAAATGTCATAAATGTCATAAATGTCATAAATGTCATAAATGTCATAAATGTCATAAATGTCATAAATGTCATAAATGTCATAAATGTCATAAATGTCATAAATGTCATAAATGTCATAAATGTCATAAATGTCATAAATGTCATAAATGTCATAAATGTCATAAATGTCATAAATGTCATAAATGTCATAAATGTCATAAATGTCATAAATGTCATAAATGTCATAAATGTCATAAATGTCATAAATGTCATAAATGTCATAAATGTCATAAATGTCATAAATGTCATAAATGTCATAAATGTCATAAATGTCATAAATGTCATAAATGTCATAAATGTCATAAATGTCATAAATGTCATAAATGTCATAAATGTCATAAATGTCATAAATGTCATAAATGTCATAAATGTCATAAATGTCATAAATGTCATAAATGTCATAAATGTCATAAATGTCATAAATGTCATAAATGTCATAAATGTCATAAATGTCATAAATGTCATAAATGTCATAAATGTCATAAATGTCATAAATGTCATAAATGTCATAAATGTCATAAATGTCATAAATGTCATAAATGTCATAAATGTCATAAATGTCATAAATGTCATAAATGTCATAAATGTTATAAATGTCATTTATGTCATAAATGTCATAAAACTAGTCTCATGGACACTATTATTTAAGAGGTCAAGAACTGAAACATCAAAAATTTTTGACATTTAACAGATCGTCACTTTTCCAAAGCGGTGTGCGGGGTTTATTTTGTTGGCCGCCATTTTAAATAAGCAAGTTTATATTTTTTATTTTAAAGTCATACTCAAAATTGGCGACCTCAAAAACCCCAACCCCATCCCGTTTCATTTTTATACAAAATTATCAATTTTTAATATTATCGGGGGCCTTATTGGATCTGCCATTTTGTATTTCTAATTTTTAATAACATATTCAAAATCAGTAATCTCAAAAACTCTTTAGATAACCTCCATTTTTTATTTTTATATAATTTTTAATATTTTTGGTCGCCATAATGGATCCGCAATTTTGTATTTCTAACTTTTAATGTGATATTCAAAATGAGCGATCCCAAAAACCTCTTAAAAACCCTTCAGGTTTCATTTTGATCGAAAACATGCTATTTTTATTATTTTCGGGCACCATATTTGAACAGCCATTTTGTATTTCTAGTTTTTAATATTACATTCAAAATCAGCGGCTCCATAAACCCCAATAACAATTAAAAAATAAACGATATAAATTTTAGAATTTAAAGCTAAAATAGTTGCATTTGTCTTTGGACACCATACACTTTTGTCACTTTTAATACATGTATTTCAATACCGCTCTGTATTTTGTCAAGATCTACAGAGTGGTCCGTTAATAATGGAACACACAGCTAACTATGCATTTTACCTTACTTCAATTCTTAATAATAAAAAAGAGACAGAGTAGCTAAAGTAATTTTTTTTATTGAATTATTTTTATAATTTTAACAGCTTTCAATATAATATACTCCACATTTATAAAGTGCTATTACTACTTTAACAAATATAGGGTTATGGTCTGAACTACGTGTTAACCAAGCATATTGGCTACCTCGGCTGATCCAATGTCGTGGAAATTCATTATCAAGGCAATTTCGTACTGTTTTACTGTAATGAGGTGGGACGCGATCCTTTTTTTTTGTGGAGAAATGCTTATACGCACCTCCTGTGTAGGACAAGGACAGTGTAGGGCTCTCATGTACATACTACCTACTCAAACTCTATCTTTTCCAAAGACCTTTGTGGAATGCTCCGGGACCAATCTTCCAACTATTTTGTCAGATAATTCTGACCGCTTTTCTAAGTTACCCCTATTTCCTGGTAGTATTTCTGCTTTTCTCTTCATTATCTTTTTGATAAGGTTTCCTATCTTTTACCATTTCTCTCTACTCTCTATCATTGCTTCCACTATGCTCGGTGCGGTTACGTCATTCATTTTATCTATGCCATTTCGTTCTTTTCTTTATCGTGTGTACCTAAAAATGGTATGCTCAGGCGTGTCTTCTTGTCCACAATAGATACAATTTGGATCAGTAGATTTGCCCATCCTGAAAGTATATGCCCGTGTCCACTGAGGAACTGTGTGATATAAAAAATATGTTCTATGATAGTTGCACGTAAAATAAGTATTTTGGTCCATTGCCCAACTTGTACAGTATCGTTCCATACATTTTGCCATAACGCTATAGTTCGTTGCTTCTCTTCCATCCTGATTATCTCGGTAATTTGTTCTCTCCTTCTTTTTCTAGCGTGCAGCCTGACTATTTTTTGTAGCATCAATCGGAACAGTGTTATCCTAGAGATAACGTTTGCTGTATCACACCTTGATTATCATTCTCCCCTGAAGTCCTTGAAGTTTGATGTTGTATAGCTTGACATTTATGATTCCGTAAAGTAGGACCGAATATAATACCACATCGCTTAGTATCTCTCTATTCTCATGTATGAGTCCCAGAGTAAGATTTTCAGTTTTCTGAATTGTTTTGAATGTGTGCTCATTAAAGATATATATTCCTAGACATCTGGTACTTTTATTGAGGATTATCTCAGTATTTCTTGTATTGAAGTTAATTCCTCCTCTATTTCTGAGTTCTTTGAATATAAGTGCTTCGGTTTTCTGGTGTGCTATTGATAGGTGGTTTTTTCCATCCAGTCCATGATCATATTTCTATTTTTTAATGAGACCATATTTAGAACCTGCTCTTACGATCAAGGTGAGATCGTCGGCGTAGGCGACAGTTTCACAGCTTGGGGAGAGTTTCATACACAGTACCTCGTCGTAGATGACATTCCAGTGGAACACTCTGAGACATTTTTTTACTATATCCTTCTACGAAGATGTGTATGTCTTCAAAGTAGCTCCTGACTATGTTCACTAACCATTCTGGAATTTCTTTCTCTATAGCTTTTCAAGGTTTATATGCAGTGTTAAACGCGTTTTTCACGTCGATACAGATAATCGTCTGCCAATGATACTTGCAGTCCCCGATTATGGCTTCCACCGTTAATTTCCCTTTACGAAATCCGTATTGAGATTACAAAAGTTCCAGGTAATCGTCGAGTTTTATTTTGACCAAGTGTTTCAAGAGTTTACCTTAAACATCCAAGATTCAGATCGGTCGGTACTTAAGATCCTTTACTGTTCCTTTTGGGATAAGGGACACCCTTGCTTTTTTCCAGGCTAACGAGAATATCTGAATTTTAGCTATGTGGTTGTGTATCTCTAGAAATTCTTGTGGAATCACTCTGGTGGCCGATTTTATGGTTTCCGGGGTAATGTTATCTGGTCCTGGTGATGTTCCATTTAATTCTTCGATTGAGAATGTGTCGTAATTCTGTGTAATCTTCCAGGCTTGCCTTTTATCATTTAAATCTAGGAAGAATTAGTTAATTAATATCCTTTTTTTGGGTTTGGTAACTTGTAGGTTTGATTTTGATTTCTTATGTGTCTGGTAGCGATTTTATATCCTTTACCCCATACGTCCTCCTCTAGCTCTGCACATAGGTCTCTTCTTTTTTCTTCTTTGACATGTTTCTCTTCTGTAATCCTTTTTGGCTAATTTGTGTTTCTCTTCGATCACGTGTCATTGTTCAGGGGGATGTTCGTTCGTTCGTTTTTAAGCTGTCTCCTGTAGACATTGTAATATGATCTTATTATTTTATCTATTTTTATAGTGTTTTAAGCTCTATGATTTTGGGGAGTGGGTCAGGTTATTAAACTCGTATTACTTTGAAAAAGAATGTTGGACGCCACTATATTTAAACTTTCTAAACTTGACAGAGACTTAATTATTCAAATTTAAATGATTTATTAATAACTTATCTGTGGAATCGAGGTAACACTTAAGGAGTGACTGTAGATGCCTTCTTGTTACATTTTCAAAGGTAAAGTGAAATCTCGTTAACTTCTTTCGGTGGTTGAACTAAACTTCTTGATGTATTCTAAACAGTAAATTGTGTTGACAATGAAGCCTTGCCCAGTGCGTTAGCGGTGGCGCAGGCCTCCCCATGCATTTTATTAAACTCCATATCTTCGTCTATGAGTATATCATCCAGGTTTGGGGTCGCGGCTACTTTGGTAGTATCTGTTTTATTTTCCCCGTGAGATGTGAATGGAGTTTTGTTTATTTTTCTTCAGTCTGGCCAGTTTCAGAGCTGTTTTGAACTTCGGACACTTTAATGTGTCCATATTGTGGTCTTTTTCGTTATATAGCGGACACGCATCATCGTTGTTGAAGTCTTTTGAGCTTTGTTTGCTCATTCGACATTTAAAACAATTCTTTGAGTGGTCTGGCCACCCGCATTTATCAGTATAGTGGTCATGTGACCAGCATCTTTGGAATTTCTGTATGTTTAGTATTTTCTCGATTCTGCATTTCACCGGAACTACCCAGAGAAAGCATTCTTCCATAATTCCTCCAGCTTGGTTGGACTTCAGTATCAATATTGCCACTAGGGTGTCGTTGCTAAGGGGACGGAGTTTGCGTAGTTTGTTTTTTTCATCTCATTTGTCTGTGATTTCCGTGACCACATGTTTTATATCAACTATAATAGTATCTGCCTCTAACCCTCTTATTTTATAGCGGTGTTTTTGTCAAGTCTTAGTCTCCTTCAAGGCCATATGTATGTTTGTAAGGGCCGTTTCGTTCTTTTCTATTGGTAGAAGCAATTTACCGTCCTTGATACTCCTTCTGCTTCTTATAGTATCGGCCGATGAGTTGGCGCCCACAATGGTTTTGACCTTGCCTAGTATCTCCTTATAGGATTTCTATCCGACACTAATGATCATTCTATAGGTGGTCCTTTCCTTCTTGGTTTCCCGGTTATTTGCCGTGGTATACATAGTCACTCTGGTTTTCTTCCTATGGAATATCGCCTCAGTCATTTTTTGCAGATTCTCCAAAGTGATGCTGGTGATATGATGGATTGCCACCCTCTCATCTGTTAGGGTTTCCTCATTGATCTTGGTTAACTTCTCCCAAATAGCATGTATAGTTCCGTCGTGCTGTACCTTCATCCTGCTTAAATCACATGTTGTGTCTCACGATTAATGCCAAATCACCTAATATGTAAATGAATCCAGTTCATAGAAAATTGAGATAGGAATCACCGTTTAAGTTATCTGGTACTTATCCTGTATCTTTGTTAATATCAAGAATTGAACAAAGGTAAATTGTGTTATATCACATTATTTTTATACAAGGAATTCATAGTTGCTCTGTGTTCCATTATTAACGGACCACTCTGTACGTTTTAATTTATTTTTATTATATTATACTCTATTACAAAGATTTACTAATAATAATTATTTCAAATTTTTGATAACATTACTGATTCTCGATTGTTATTTAATATATTTTATCGCCAACCGTCAATAAAGTCATGCATTACCATAGCGATTTACGGAAGTAAACAAACAGATTTCACTCTGTAAAAACTAAATATTTTATGTGACGCTAATATTTATTAACATATCCATGAACGTTTAACATAAATAGTCTGTAATTGAATAGTTTTGTATTCGTTGTTATTTTTTTGTCTATTTACCTTGTCATACTAAAATATGATGTTATATTATCTCTTTACTATAGTCTATTTTTATGTATGAGAGAGTATTAAAATGATAATGCGTTCGTAATCCATAGGCGTACCACTTCTTTTAGTAGACAGTTAAAATATTTTTTGAAGTTATTCCTCGAGTATACGCTTATATTTTCACCTAATTAACCTGCTTATAACTTCTAAACAGCTGAAGGTAAAAAAGTGCAATTTTTTCTAAAATGTTTTATTTTTCCACAAGGTATGTTAAGAACATTGTGTCAAACGGGTTATGTAGGTATAAGGGTTTAAACTTTGACTTTTAAACATTAAATATTAATTTTAATATAAAAACTACTTCTTACCTACAAATCCAAATCAGAATCGAAATCAGAAGATGAACTGTCGCAACCAATATTTACAATGAGTGGCTCGATCATTTCATCAGTAATATTGTCCAACTTCCACATTTTCTCTTCTTCTTTAATCGTATGATTTATTGCATTTTCCCAGTTTTCAGGCTTCACATTATTTACAGCCTCCAAAAACAACTGTTTAACATCACTTATTTTAAAAGAATTATTTTCTCCCTTTATCTGTGCCCATATTAATTTAATCGGGTTTACTTCGCAATGATATGGTGGTGATCTAACCACCGTCATCCCACGATTTTTTGCAATTTCATCAATTTCATATTTTTTTAATTTCTCTTAATGAAGGGAACACAAATGATACAGTTCTTTTCTCACAGAACGGGATGGAACTTAATATTCTTTGAATTTAGCCAATTCTGTAAATATTTTTTTAACCACTTGGTTGTGGGCATTTTTTCGAGTGATAACTTGCATTATCCATTACTATTATACAGTTCTGAGGAAGAAAATCTATAATTTGTTCGAACCCCTCTTTAAAGACATCAGCATTCATGTCCTCATGCTAGTCACCGGTACGAGTAGATTCAAAAGTCAATAAACCACCTTTAACAAAACCGTTTGAACTACCGATGTGTACTATTATTAGTCTGCGCCCCTTTCCTGATGGTAGATTTAAACCAGTAGATAAATTATTTAAAAAAGCCTGTCTTCGAATTGTAACAGTTTCATCTTGCCAAAATTTATTTGGTTTATGTCCCTCATTGATCCATGTTTCATCTAAATAAAATATATTTCTTCTTTGGTTTCTCATTTCTTTTATAGTCCTTAGGTAATTTCTTCTCCATACTACAATATCGCTTCTTTCTATTAAAATCTCATTTCAGGGTAATCCTTATCATCTCGAACCGTGGCAAGAACTTTGTCTACTGTTGGAAATTCTTTTCTAAAGAAGAACGCATGCACTTTCCTTCAACGTCTTTCTTTCAAAAGATTTTCTAATTGAAATTTTAGTTTTCTTGGAGTTTTACGTGCTGTTTGAAACTCGCCACATTTCTCTTCTTTAACAACTCTGTAAATCGTAGATTTCCCAACACCTAACGTACTACTAACTAATTCCACTGTGTTATCAACACTTTTACATAAATGTTTGTCTGTAAATGATTTAAAACAATTAGATATTAATGTTTTTTCATTAACTGTTAAAGGACCGATTTTTTGTCGTTTACGCGACGCTTTCAAATTTTCCATGATCACACTAGAATTCACACTGCACCTTGCAAGTTGCAACTAAACGACATTTAGTAAACTGTCAAGAATACACATCTTGGACCTCCTTACTAAATGGAAAACCTATAATCGCATTTTCGGTGAAATTTGTTGGGAAGGTTTTTATCTACTTATAATTCGATTACTGTAAGAAATTCTTGGAATTAAAATAAAATAAAATTGGCAAATAGGTACTTATTGAAAATAATCTAAAGATACGGCTATGTAATCTTTAATACACAGGGCTTTTGGCCTGTCCAAACCTTTTTCTATTGTTCTGTACAGCTTATGTTTATAAAGGACCAATAATTATTTATTACAATTTTAGGAAATATTTAGATTATTTTGTAAAAATATTTAAAATGACCGTACTAAGTTTTGCATTAGAAATGCTGTTTTATTACTCTCTCATACATAAAAATAGACTATAATTTAAATTATTTACGGTTGGCGATAAAAGTTTGTACGGACCACGTCAGCAAAGTGTCTTTATCGAACTCCCCTGTTGCTTCTCTCGATAAAGAATCACTTTGTTGACTTGGTACATAAATAACCATTATTTAAATGTTTAGTTGACTTACCCACAATTCGCTACTCAATTAATAGACACTGCTGGTGTGGAAGTGTACTCTCATTATCTACAGTTTTACGAAACAGACCGTTTTGGCCAGTTCGATTTTGGAACGGAAAAAAATTTAAAGGAATATGGTACACCGACTCCGCCTGTATACGATTTATTAAAAAACCAAGTGCCCATTGCTTTGAGCGTTGCAGAAAACGATTGGCTAGCTACTATGGTGGTAAGTTAAATATTTTTAAATAAGTAGATGTTGTTATGTTTACTAGTTATTCTTCGTACTTAACAAATAGTTGTAGTCAAATAATGTGAAATAACGCTTAGATCGCCTGATTTAGCTCCTCATGATTTGTTTCCGAAGAGATACATACATAAAGTGAGTTTTAAGTATGGCCTCAATTATCTCGGAAATGACTTACACGATTTTTATATACTTTGCTAGGTAAAAGTTTTGTTATGTTATCTGGAAATAAAATGAACATTGTTATTTTTTGTTTTTTGAAATCCTTAAGAATTTCTGATTATTTTTGATGTAATGTTCCCTGTACCTAAATGCCCTAATTTGGGAACTAAAATAATATATTTAGATGGGTTATGATTAAATAATCTTTAATATAATCTATATCATGACAGAAATCTCGTAACAGTGTAAAAAAGTTTAACGAAACTAATGCAGTAAAAGATATATCCAAATCATGGCGCAGAAAACCTACAGCATCTGAAAACTAATCTTTAAATGTTTGTTATGTTAAAAGCAGATCCACATGGTAGTAATAGAAAAATTAGAAACTGTACAAAACATGAAGTAAAAGCGATTACAGCAGTTTCTCAAAATATTGTTCGTTTACTTTAATACATTTTTGTAATATTGTAATTTTGTAATATCCCTGACTAGTCGGGTCGGTGGTGTAGCGGTCTAACGCGCTTATATTCATTTATAAGTTTATGTGTCAGAGACTGCTGGGCTTCGAATCCCAGACCAGACCATATGGATTTTTAATTAAATTGCATGGTTCGGTATAGGATTTGATGTGTGCCGTATTAATAGAAATTCAACTTCTGTTGATATGACATGCAGATTATAAAAAATCGCCATACATTACCGTCTTGAAGATGGTGGGTGAGGTTTTCCGGGTTTTCCTCACCTGTAAGTCAAATGGCACCATCAATCATCTTTAAGTCGCCCCGGAGCGCCACGGCAAATAATAATAATAGCCGTCCCTTTCCCCGCGCAAACTCAGCTTTTGGGGTTAAAATTCACTCGTAAGGGTGTGAATTAGGGAGAGTATTATTATATTTATTATTACTTTCTGTGGTAATCCTATTTTTTAGTTCCTGAAAACTGGCAGGTATTCTTTTACAAACGATGTTTCTTAAGTGACACCACAGGAAATAAGTCTAAAGTGTTTATGTTTGGTGATCGCGGGGATCATTCGATAAAATCTCGCCTTCCAATCCATCTTCTGGGAAACACATTATTTAGGTATTGTCTCACTTCACTCGAATAGTGAGGTAGAGCACCATCTTGTTGCATCGAAATAGTGTCGTTTGGGATACTGATATTGTCTGAAGGTTTCGAAAAATGAAATTTCTACATTTATTTGTAACTGATAATACTTGGATTTGGAAATATCCGAGCCAACTCATATATTATACTATTTTCCAATAACTTTACATACGCCGGACCATTTAAGTTTCCTTCAATGAAAAAGGCACCAACTATTTTGTCGCCTATTATTCCAGCCCATACATTAGGTTTTTGGATATTGGCTGTGGGATTCACGCATCCAACGAGGATTGTTACGTGATTAGTATCTAGAATATTGTCGATTTATGTTTCCATTAATACAAAAAGTAGCCTCATTGCAAAACATAACATTACTTAAAAAATTTGGATCGTTTCGATTGTAACATTTTTCCATCATTATGTTTGCAAACTCTTCACGTCTATTAATATAGTCATCTGACAACTCTTGAACCAATCTTACTTTGTATGGATGGAATTTATTATTACGTAAAATTCTCATTACGGATGTTTGCGAAATATGAAGTTCCCAGGGTGCGTATGCTTGAAAACGAGAGAAACTGAAACTCCCCGGGGAATATATTCACTTTATTTTCACTTTCCCAAAAAATTGGTATTCTTGAAATAACGTGAAAGCCAAGGGAGGAGAAAGTAGATGGTGAAAATAAATACAGAGTTGTCAGATCGTTTTAGATCATCCGACCAATTAGAAACTGCGAGCTTTTGACAGCAAATGTCACTTCTGTAGGAGAGTCGCTATCGCTGGAAAGTATTTAGGCCACAGTTATCCAAAGACTTTACTTTTGAATGTAAAAATACACCGTTTTTACTTTTGACAACTTTTTTATTTTTTACGACATTACATCAAAGTCAAAAACTAGCGAACAGTACATAAAAACAATATAACTAAGGCTTAAAGATTAACATGAAATCTCTAACACTTCCCCTTAATCATAAGCCATAAAAACTTTGAAGCCCCAGCCCGTTGACACATTTTAAATGTTTAGGTTTGGATAATCCTTTGGTAAATATATCAGCAACCATTTCATTGGATTGAATATATTTAACTTCTACCCATTTATTTTCAACTACTTCTCGAACAAAGTGATGTCTAACATCAATATGCTTCGTTCTATTGTGAAAAACAGGATTCTGCGATAATTTTAAAGCACTTTGATTATCGCAATAGAGAAGAATCTGATGTTCAGTGCCAAGTAACTCTTTAACCAAACCTCTTAAGTGGATTGCCTCCTTGCAGGACTCACTTAAGGCCATGTACTCTACCTCAGTTGATGAAAGAGCGACAGTAATCTGTTTCTTGCTTTCCCAAGATATTGGTCCGTTTCCTAATTTAAAAACAAATCCTGTGTAAGAATGGCGATCTGTTTCTTGATTGGCCCAATCAGCATCTACAAAACCAGTGACTCTTGTCTTAGCATTTACTAAACTGTCTGGTTCATTAGGCTCAGCATCAATATCATCAGCTTCCGTGTAATAAGTTACATAATCATCAAAATTTTTCTTGTGTCTTTCTCTTACTGGATATCTTTTTTCTTGAACTGTTGTAATTTCTAACTCCCTTTCTTCTTCTCCTTCTTCTTCGGTTTGTTCCCCTTCGCAAAATAAGTTTCCAGTATTTTGGGTTAGATTTTCTTTTAAAATAACAGGTTCAGAAACGTTTTCATCTATGTAAATGGGTATACTAGGTACATTATGAGTTATACTCGGTATATCACCTTTTTCTTGGATTAACCCAAACTCATGTTCTAAAAACACAACATCTCTGGCCCTTGTGATTTTCTGTGGGTTGGTCAAATCATGAAATCTATACCCTGATTCTTCATAACCAACGAAAATCATTCTTTTGCTTTTAGCATCTAACTTATTTCGCTTCTGATCTGGAATATGGACGTAACCAACACATCCAAAAACTCTCAGATGACTTAAATTTACTTTTTCACCTGTCCATTTTTCCTCAGCAGTTATGTTAGGAAGTGATTTATGTGGTGAACGATTTATAATGTAAACAGCTGTATTTGCAGCCTCAGCCCACATTCTTTTGTCACACTTTGCTTCCTGCATCATACACCTAACTTTTTCCATTACAGTTCTATTAACTCGTTCAGCAATCCCGTTTTGCTGGGGATTGTACGGTATAGTCAACTGATGCAAAATGCCATTATTCTTTAGGTATTCAGTCAAAGCATGATTGACAAACTCACCACCATTATCAGTCCTTAATTTTTTGATCTTCCAGTTCGTTTGGTTCTCAATCATTATTTTAAATTCTTTGAAAGTTGAACAAACTTGATCTTTTGTCTTTAAAAAATAGACAAATATTTTTCTAGTGCAGTCGTCTATCAGGGTAAACATATAATTTGTTCCACTCCAAGACGGCACAGGCATTGGCCCACAAAGATCTGCATGAATAAGTTCCAGTTTCTCTGATGCTCTTTTATTTCTATTTCTGAAAGGTTTCTTGGACATCTTTCCTTCGGCGCAGGATATACAGACATTACCATTATCATCGGAAAAAGAAATACCAATTGCCAAGCCATTTTTTAATAGTTTCATAGACTTTCTATTCAAGTGACATAGGCGCTTGTGCCACAACTCATGAGAATCAATATTTACATTATTTACAGCTAAACAGGGTTGACTAGGAATACTAGAAACATCGTCAGATATGTTCAATCGATAAATACCAGCTACATTCGATGCTGCAGCAAAAATTGTTCCTTCTATTTTACAATTTTCGGTTTTCATTATCCTACAACCAGTAGAGTCAAACACAACAACTAGTCCTTTAGAAACTAACTTGCTTACAGACAATAAATTTACATGTATACCAGGTACAAATATAGCATCTGTAATTGTTGTTATGCTATTCTCATTTTTCAGTTTTATTGGCACATTACCAACGCCTTCGCTAAATAATTTACAATTATTTGCAACAGTAACTTCAATATTATTCATTGTACAGTTGTTAAAATCAGAAAACCAATCTTTGCGGAAAGTCATATGGGCGGAAGCACCGGAATCAACAAACCAATCGCCGCTGGAGACTTTAACGCAAAATGCCGCTACTAGAGATTTTTGCTCATTTGATTTTTCTCCGTCTGGCTTAGTAACCGATGCCCTTTTCTTGGGACAATTGGGCCTTACATGTCCAACTTCACCACACCCCCAACATTTAATATTTCCTTGGTTCTTCTTATTAGGCTTAAACTTGCTCACCATCGCAGATTCAGAATTATTTTGTTTATTGTCCCAATGAGTGTCTTGAAGCAACTTAGTTTTTACAAAATCACTCGTTATTTTAGCTCCTGAGTTCTCTATTGCCATAATCATAGGGTCATAATCAGAAGGTAGACCAGCTAACAGTGCAGCACCAAGAAACTCGTCTTCTACGGGCTTTTCCATACTAGCAAGAGCCATTTGAATAGACATAAACTCATTCACGTAAGTTTCCATAGACGTGAAATGTTCTAATCTCAATGAGCACATTGAACGAAGCAAACGAACTCGTCTATTTAAGCCTTTATCCTCAAAAGCTTTTTCTAAATTCCCCCACATGTCCTTAGCAGTTTTGCAACTCCTAATATGAGGATAACAACAAGGCATAACCATTAAACCTATTTTGGTTAAGGCTCTCTGGTCGCTTCTATTTCTTGTAGCCTCATCAGTTTTGTCATCAGGAGGATATCCATCAACAGCATTCCATACATTCAAATCTTTCAGGTACAACTCCATGCCATACTTCCAATCTTGATAATTCTCCCGTCTTACTAATTTGGTAATAGGAGGAAGGGACGACATATTTTCTAAATTAATTCCTTCTGGGCCCATAACCTGTAGGAGAGTCGCTATCGCTGGAAAGTATTTAGGCCACAGTTATCCAAAGACTTTACTTTTGAATGTAAAAATACACCGTTTTTACTTTTGACAACTTTTTTATTTTTTACGACATTACATCAAAGTCAAAAACTAGCGAACAGTACATAAAAACAATATAACTAAGGCTTAAAGATTAACATGAAATCTCTAACAACTTCTGGCATTTTAAGAATTTAGGTTATTATGATTTCTTTTTATCGACAACGGAATTTTGACTTTTTCACGTATACACATTTTAAAATACTATATTGTTGATTAAAAATATTAACTGTTTTAAATAATTATCAAACTAAAAATTCAAATATCTTTAATAATTCAAGTAATATTTTTCTAAATGTTTAGTTTTAGTTTTAAAACGTCTTTATTTATAGTTAAAAACTACGATTGTAGGAGGTAGGAACCTACCTATTACTTTCCTAAATAATTAATCATTTTAAAAACACGAGTCAAAGTACAAACAAATTTAAAAGATGTTATAACTATTGGAAAAGGTATAACGGGGTTTGTTTACTATAACTCAAAAATCGGTGTTAGTTGGTAACCTCCTAAATTTTGTATATTATTATTTAGAATTTAGAAAAACCGTTACAAAAAAAAAGGTTATAGTGTTCTCCTAGAGCTTAGAGAAGAAGACCACTTCGGCTAGCTGTCGGGACAAAAGGTGTGGGTCATTAAATAGTTAGTAATACTGTTTATCTTAAAAGTTAAATAAATAAAACGCCAGAGTCGGTATTATGGCATTTACTATTAAAAAGAATACGGGTATTTACAAAATTTCATAGATCAAATAGATAGGTATACATTTACCTAGAGCTTTTTTATGATACAAAATGATTAAAAATGACAAGAAAAATGACTAAAGTTAAAGAGAAATTCTCTGAATTCAAAATTATTAGAGTAAAAGACACAATTAATATTACCCCGTGATCACTAAGGTTTACAACAAGTTAAGTTTAAGCCCAATTAATACGATTAAAGAATTATTCTTATAAATAAAAGTTAAATGATAAATCAAAATATAAATTTATTAGATTCACTGAAGTTATTACTTATTAGACTGAAGGTCTTTCATACCTTGGTTTACAGACTTTCAGATACCTGATTTCTAGTAGAAACCCATTAAGCGATGGAACTCTCCACCACTGGTGTTGGTTACGATTACCCCGGACAGGAAACTGGCTTAGAACTTGTAGGACTGCAGGACATCAAATGATTAAAAACTGGACTACGTAACAATCACAGCGCATCACCCTGATGCGTCTGGAATTTTCCGGAACACTGGTACAGCACAGCGACTGCGGACGAAATCAAACGAGGTCGTTGACAACAACCCTCTGGAGATCTGATGTAGGAAGTCGGTAGTGCGGGCCGTTAGCAGACTTCGCTCACCGCGGTCGTAAGACTCCCAAAAATGGTTTAGGGTACCTACCCTTGTGCGATTGTGCCACGTGATTTGTAATCCGATCACTATCGGCGACGAACGTTTCGGTATTATACACGGGCTTCGCGACGACCCAGGCGAACAGTCAAACTCAAACACGTACCCCCGGTACCTTACACAGCAAGCAGACGAAAAATAATTCACCACGAACCTCATGGCTACGGCGTATTTAACCCCTTTGTCAGAAGTCAAGATGGCTTCAACAAGTAGGATATGACAATGCATATTTTGGAAATCACACTTCCGGTGATCGCCACAAGTTACCAGAAAACTTATCTAAAGTAATCTAATTCAACCCCAAATGTATTTATGTGTGTATTTAACATCCTAATAAAATATTATTCCTAACTATAGTTAAGTATTAAACCCAATTTTCCTAGAAAAGTACCCTAATATAATATGCCGTCATGGACAATCAATGGTATTGATTTCAAATAGCACAACACCAAATATCCCATTAATGTTATCTGTCAAATTCGTACCACGGAACAAGAATTGGCTATCGGACCGTACAAACTAGACGACAGGTATTTCCTAGAAAGAAGAAGATAACCCGAATTTCGGATATAATAATTAATGTCAAAACATTATTGAAATAAAATGTAAACAAACGTAAAATACAATTAAATAGTGATTTAAAAGGGGTGAAAACTAAGTGAAATAACTACCACATACTAGTAGCATACTCGCAGGTCATTATGCTACACGTTTTCTGCTCATAAAACCATCAGGATCTTAAAAGCAAAAGGTAAGACAACAAGTTCAATGAATTGAATCATATTAAAAGTTTTATTCAAAAACAAAGCAATGCCTTTTTAAAAATGATGTGGATTAAGGATATATTTTAAATACCTGTATCCTTTAAATTACCAAAGGTTCTTATTCAAGACAAATCAATATTTTATTAGTATTCTTTATACTAAGAATGTGTTTTAAATGCCATACCTATTTAATTATTCTAAAACTAAAATCAACATGTAACAAAGGGGAGTATTATAGTGTACGGGGATAGTTTTACACTACTACCTTTTATAACTAAAGAAGTTGTTGCTCCATTTTGTCAATTTGTCTAAAATGTATCTGTATTGAATAAAAATTATTCTTATTATTTTCGCGTCTAAATCCATTTTAAAGGAAAAGTAAATAGCGCAAATTTATAAATATACCTACCTGAAAACTACTAACAACATCAATGAGGTTATAGTAATATTTTGATTTTTATTTATTTTTCTGACAAGCACTGCGCATGCTTGTGAATTGAATTCTCTCGTTATTTTCATTCTCTCTACCTAAAAGTAGGAGAAAGTTTTGAGAGAAAATTCTCCACCAATTTTGGTGAATTTGATTTCAAGAATACGAATTTTTACAAAGGAGTAGAAAGTGAGAATTTTCTCTCAATATTTCTCACTCCCCGATTTCAAGAATAGGCACCCTGGATATTTGTTTAGTTCTCTAGTGTGGATCGTCTTCTAACATGACACAAACATTTAAAGATTGTTTTCAGTTGATGCAGTTTTTCTGTCCCCTGATTTGGATAAATCTTTTACTGAACCATTTTGGTTAAACTTTTTTACCAATTTTTTTACCTTCTTTTGGGATTTCGGTTAGGATATATATTATTGAAGATATTACAGGTTTCTTGTTGACTTTTACGTATGGTGATCCATTTTTTTTTTCTTCTCCTGGGCTCGTCTGACTATGTCTCCGAATAACACTGAAGCCTATTGGCTTATTGTGTTTTACCCAATTTTGGTTCATAGTACCCACTCTGTCGCCTTTGTACCTTGTACAAGTTTGTACAGATCCTTGAATGAGTGGGTCCTATACATTGTATATTCCGCAGTCTTAGACCCATCTGTATACCAGATTTGTTTCTGTCTTTGGGCATTGGGCTCCCTCATGGTGATCTCTGCTCTTTTTTGTATTAAAATCTCAAATGGAGTATTAAAAGTGTACCTCTTGGTTATGTGGTCTGATCTCATGTCTAGCACGTCTCCTCTCACTAACCTAGTGATACTCATGTGACCTGGCCTAATGTTAAGATTTCCCAGTGTGTTCCCTAATCTGTAAGCACCTAATCTTGCCTCCCCTTGTATCACATAGTGAAGAGTTGGGAGTCCTATTAGTGCTTCCATTGCAGCTGTGGGGGTTGTTTTCATTGCCCCCGTTATTCCGAGACATGCAAGTCTTTGTACCTTGCTTAGCCTCGTTATTGATTTCCTTTCCTGTGTCTTTGGCCACCACACCAAAGCTGCGTATATTATTATCGGTCTCATTACCATGTTATAAAGTCAATATACCTTGTCTGGTTTTAACCCCCATTTTTTCCAAAGGATCGCCTTGCCATCATTAACGAGGTTCCCGCTCTCCTTGTGGTTCTTTCTAGATCCTGGTTCCAGGTAAGTTTCGAGTCAATCATAACCCCGATATATCTTACCTCCCCCTTAAGCCGGATGCTTGCATCTCTTAGGTTTAGAGGCCCTAGTCCACATACTTTGATTTTCTTTTACTATACGGAGAATGGTCGCACCTGCGCAGCTTTCACAGTTTATTACTAAAGAATCAGTTAGCTCACTCGGACCAGTTGAAAGTTACAAAATAACATCCACTCCAGGGATACAAATTCAGGATACGCAGAAGACTGCTGTTTTATTATAGGCGGTTGTCATATATTGTATTATCTGAGTTGCGCAGTGTATAAACTGGAACATTGAGATCAAAAGTGCCGACGCAGAGTAAGCGATCTGATTCTTTAGCTATAAACTGTGTCATAGGAATCAAAATGGCCGCACCCTATGTTGGGCGTGTCGGATCTCTCTCTTGCCCCGTATAGTAATCAAAGTATGTGCCCTAGTCCCTCCAATTTGCTTCTGCGGGTGAATGCAATTATGTCAGATTTGTTTGGGCCAATGTTTAGTCCTTCCGCCTCTGTCCATTTTGTTACTATATTTAGAGCCTCTTGCATTCGATCTCTTACTATAGTATTGTATTTTCCCTGTGCCACGATCACTAGATCAGCGGCATATCCCAGGGTTATGATAATATATATCCTTATATCATTAAAATCTCAATTCGTTCTTTCTCAGATAAACCCACAGAACACTTACTCTTAGAACGGTAACTCCCATGTGGACCTGGTGGACGTGGTTGATTATTTTTCAAATAAGTCCTTATCGGGTAAGAGGCCATATGAAAAAAGAAGAAAAGGAGAAAAGCGCGGGGCCACTCAAATTTAAAAATAAAAATTACTCGCATAAAAAAAAACTGTTAGCCAAATTAAGATTTGTTCACACTAACTGCATTTTTTGAGTTACATGAACCAATCTTAAATTGACTAACAGTTTTTAGATAAAAAATTAATTTATTATAAATATACAGGGTGTCCCGACATTAGACGGTCATATTTTAACAGCGTTATCTACATCCTAAAATAGGAGTAAAAGTTTATATAAACATAGGTCCGAAAACGTTTCTTTTTCGAGATACAGGGTGTTAAAAGTGAAGTCCTGATGACACTTTTTTGTAAATATTTTTTAAACATTTAAAGATAATTAAGTGAACTTTGGTACAAATGCTTATCTTTTTACGCTCTATTTAATGGTCTAAACCCCAGTTTTTGATCATTTTCATAGGTGTGTAAATTAGGAGGGGCTTAGGGTAAAATTGCCCTAAGTTTTTTTTTGTTGACAGTTTTTAATATTTTTGACTATAAAATTTAGAAAACCAATGTTTTCTTTATAATAAAGCTACTTTTGTTGCTTCTCGTTAGGACGCACCATTTTCAAGAGAAAAGCATTTGAAAATTTCGTGATAAGTTGATGTTATCTTATTCGAAAGTGTAAACAATAATTAGTAGACCTGTGGAATCAGCAATTTTATTATTTTTTTAACTTTGGAAAATCAGTGACTAAAGAAATTTTAGAAGATATTTACAAAAATGTGCCATCAGGACTTCACTTGCAACACCCTGTATCTCGAAAACGAAAGATTTTCGGACCTATGTTTATATGAACTTTTACTCCTACTTTAGGATGTAGATTACGCTATTAAAATATGACCGTCTAATTTCGGGACACCCTGTAGGTTTATACAAATCCAATATTATAAAATGTATTTTCTATGAATTGTTTGGCTGCTATATAATCTAGAATACAGCATTGTGCCCTCAACATTATGAAGAATACTCTGAAACAGAAAATACAGTATAAGTCAGGGCTGATATATCTAAGGGGGTCGCGACATAGACCCAGTAAATGGATGAGGGGGTGACTGAGGCTAGGGGGGAAATAGTAGTCAGCTTAAGTTGGCAACACTTTTCTGACGTTCGTTTGAACGACCATCGTGGCATCGTGCATAATAATGTCAATATGGTACAAGTGGAATGAACCACTGTTTTCCTCGTAGTCCAATGTCGAATTAAAACTAAAAACATTTTGTATTTTTTTATATACCAAATTATGCAATTTGTTTCCACTTTATTTTAATGTTACATGAATAGGTACATGCGTTTGTGCTGTGGTGAATAAGTGTTCATGTGAAAATTATCTCTTAAACTACATTGTGATTGCACTCATCTCAAAACTGCATGCTGTAAATCCAGGATTTAAATCTTTCATAGTGTTGCTTGGGATAAATTGTAAAAAAGGTGTTGGACAAAACGTTTACAACCTAAAATTGCATAAAAAACATGATAGAAGAAGGAATTTTACCTTTATGACATTCTCTTTCAACATTTTTAAGTGACTGTGGTTTGGTGAATGGACTGTTACCACAGTCAAAAGATTTAAAGTAAAAAAAAAGTGACCAAGTTCTAATAAGAATACATAAGTTGAATATGAAAATGTAATTACTTGATTTAAATGTGATTTAATTAAGAGTTCATCAAGAGTTCATATAAACAAAGTGCTGTAAAATGTTAATAAATGCAAAACCATTATTAAAGAGAAATTAGTTATCATCAATAAGATATTTTGTAGTAGCTGGTCTCTATAAATAATAAACTTGAAAGACTGAATTAGTAGTCACTTTTACACTAGAAGTAAAAACAAAAAAAATTGTGTGGTTGAGACTAATTTATATATTTAATAAAAACATATTTAACATAAAAGCAGGTGTTATTTGAAATGTTTTATTTTAGTTTAATAATCTTTATAAATTGTGGGTACATTTGATCAGAATCTTGCAAATACTATAAAATACATATGCTTCTATATGGTTAGTATTGGAGTAGAAGCACAAAAGTTTTGAATAAAAATATAGATACTGGAATATTTTGCTTGATTACTAAACTTTGGATGTTTTTGTTGTAGTCTGCTGTTAACACTATTGTCCTGAAATATTAAAAAAGCTAGACAAAGGTTTGTCCAACTCTTTTGTCAGCTTTGTTAATCTATGCTACTGTTATTCTGCATGCAGACATTTTTTACTGGAGATTTTCTCTAAGAACTGTATTCAGTTTCAAATTTCGGCCAGTTTTAGGAAAGTACCTCTGTTGTAAAGGTATTTCAAATCCATCCTTTGTAAGATGTAGACAACAAATACGTGCTAAAATGTATAGAAAACAAATCGCAAGATATTACACAAAATTATTTAAATTAACTAAAAACATACAAATGAAGTGAATAATACGTACCAACAATTTAAAAAGACCTAAAATAAATAGACATAAGGGACTGGAGCTCTAAAAAAGGGAGCAATAATTTGTTATGCATCATCTATAAGAAAATTGTCATCATCTCTTCAAATACCTTTTAAAATAAACAAAACTAAAACAGCACAAAATTGAAAGTGATCTACTTTTCCCGACGTATTTTATGTACATCTGAGATTAATAATTTATTAAATTGAAATATTTTATCCTAAAAAAATATGGGCATTTTATAATGGAAATGTCATTTAAGAAATGACATTGATTTTTTTTCTTATATTGGTAAACCTGGCGACTACAAGTTGCCACGTTGCCAGATCAATGGCGACTACTATGTGACTACTATTTCGAAAAAAATGGCGTCCAAAATGGACTCCTATGTCGCGACCCCCTTAGATATACCAGCCCTGAGTATAAGTATAAAAATGTAACATTAATCAGAAACAATGCTTTGTGTAAAAAGTTGGGATGAGGGAGAACGAACAACGGACAGTGTTGATATTTGAATAATCTTTATATGGTTTGTACTTTAAATTAACCTAGGATCAGTTTATTATTCCAAACATTTTGAGTTGGGTATTGAAATTATTTTACGGTAAAATATGTTACAGACACATTTTACTTCAACTTTCACAAATAACACTGCCACACAACTCTTACTTTAGTTCCCATCAATGAGGTTGAATACTATGGAGATGACATGCCAAAAAAAAACGACACCCCTTCCCCCTCTCGTAGTGGTCATGTCATAGTTGTCAAAGAGCTGTCAGAACTTTGTTCAAATTTAAATATTTCGACGTTATTTCTATCTTAATAAGTGTTTTTTTTTTATTAATTTGTATAAAAATCATGACTAAGTGTGCCAAAATTAATTGTAAAAACTCTTCAGTGAAAGAGCGTAAGAAAATATCTAATTTAAGTTTTCATAAGTAAGTATAAGGAGTGTACTTAGAATTTTTTTTAGAATGCTTAACTTCTTTTTAATATAGGTTTCCAAAAGACCCACAATATCTCAAAATTTGGTCTAAATTTGTGGGAAAAGACCAATTTGAGCCTAAACCGAATAGCATGTTGTGCTCTATTCACTTCAAGGAAGAATTTTTTGATAAGAGTGAGTTTAAGGTCAGATTGAAGAAGAATGTTGTTCCGACAATAAATGAATGTTTAGTTAGTATAAACTTTATTTACAGTAAAACTTAAATAACTAACTTAATAAAGAACATTGGCTTGACTAACTTTATAATAAAGACAATTTAGAATTATTTTTTTGTTCAATACGGTCTCATGGAAGTTTTAACAATAATCCTACAGTCAGGCAATTTCAGTCTGCATATAAAAAATTTTTAGTTCATGTTGAAATTGTATTCCTTTGGAGGAATTAACTATTTTAAAGTGCAATATAACAAGCCAGTTAAATGTTACTTCAAAGGAATATGCAATGTCTGATAATATTGACGATTTTGAGAAAGTGAATGTTATTGAAAATGATCATTATTATTTACCAGATCCAGTCTCCTCCTTTTCTAAATATATAATCACTTACATTTCTGGATATGTTGTTTATTATTTAAAAAAGAAAATCATTTGTGAACAATGTCTAGATGCTTTAATAAGTAAAATTAGAGATTTGTTTCTATTTTCATTCATTGATATAAAGAATAAAAATGGTTTGCAATATCCATCGGAAGATGTAATAAACATTTGTTTAAAATGTGAAAAAATATTAAAACTTATGAAAGACTCTAAGAAAAAAATATAAGTTGATATCATCAGCACATTAGTTTTAAAAGAATTCATAAATTCTAATGTCTTTTCGAATATTATGCAGCACAGTTTGGACCAGTTTGTGTTGGATAATCATAGAATATTATTAATCAAGTGCATAGTTGATAAATATGTTAGTATCCGACTAATATATCTCACTAAAACTAGAGTTAATAAAGCTGCTAACATAAGACATCAAAACAACAAAATAGTGTTGTTTAAAGGTCAATAAATATTTTTTTAAATAATAAATTTTTTTTGTACTGTCTTATTAAGAATGGGACACAGAAAAACTGAAGAGTTACCTATAATTTTACCAAATTTGGCAAAAGTTTTTGGTGTCATAAGATACGTTACACTTATTTAAACTATAATTATATATTTTTTGATGTTTTTTAAGTAAATCATATAGGTACTTTTGTTGGGAACTTATAAGAAACTTCAAAATTAAAATGAAGAATATTCGCATTCTAAGCATAGTCTTAATCAGACTCTTCATTATTCTGTATCCCTTTCTCAATGAGACACCTTGTATATAAACTTCCCACTTAAACAATTTTATATATTTTCAAGTATGTACAATACAGGTGTATCAGAAATTAAAGCAAAAAGACAACTTATAACAAAGGTTTAAATTTAGTAATGTCAAGTCATCCTTGCACCCTAAAAAAGTACCAATGAAGAAATTATTCCTCCAATGCAACCAAACAGTTATTTTTAGGATAAAATTTTGTGTCAAATGTTATTTACAGCCACAGGGTTTCTTTTTAAATGGCATGACATTCAAAATTTTGGTCAAAACAATTTTCATCATGCACTTTTCTTGGAAATTCACAATGCTTTATTAGGATTAAAAACACCAGTTTCTAGAAACCTTTTCATTATAACACTAACATTACTGATCAGAAAAAGTGGTTAAAGTTTTCTTTTTGTTATCACAAATCGCAACTGAATGCCTATTTTTAAAATAAATTATCTTTATAATTCCATTTGTATAGTTGTATGCTGTGCATCTGTGAGATTGTTGTTTATTATACATAGGTACCAATTATAGAAATCTTTAGTAAGTAGGTACTTGCTTGCAATTTTAGTAATATATGTACCTACCCTATATAATTAATTATTTCAAACATAAATAAAACCAACAACTATAATCTGAGACTTTTTAGTTCCGATTGGTTTTAACAGAGTAGTTTTGATCATGGTTTTCTTCCATCTACTTTTAACCATAAAGTCATACCTAGCTGAATTTTTGGTCTTTTTAAACTTTTAACTGTAGCGGGTCATATTTTTAATATATGTCATCTGCAGCAGAAAGACCTACATGTTTTACATTTAAAAGTAATTAATTATCCTTTCTACAAACTCGGCTGTATTTTTACTAAAATATATTTATTCACAATTCACGTAGTGGTTTGGTCTTTGGTTTGGTAATTTGATGTCATAATTCTCCTCATTGTCAGATTTTGACATTGGCAGCTTTGATCAAGACAAGAGAGTCCTTGAACGAAAAATCGTAGTTCGGGTTTTAGTTTTAAAGCACAAAGAGATTAACAAATCTGATGCACAGTGTTATTCGAATGTTGATTTTCGATCACACAGGTCATAATATATATCGGACGGTTTCGGCGAAGACAGAACAATATAATAATATTAATCTCTTTTATGGTCTTGACATTGGCTTGGTCGGAAAACGGTTAATAAATAATAGTAAATAGTGTAGAAGTCATAATTGCGCAATGTCATCAAATTAATTTCGAATCGATCATGTTGAAACAAATCTTAAATAAGTAAGTCATTTAAAAGTTGTAATTCTGCATACGGACTTTAATTATATTTGAATACGACCCTGCTTAGTCAACCATTTAAGCCACGCCCAGTGGGGTCATTTTTAATAAAACGTATCATATGCAAAACAATTGCCTCATGGCATCTCCATTAGTATTATACACATACTTTGATTACTATACGACGCAAGAGAGAGGTCCGACACGCCCAACATAGGGCGCGGCCATTTTGAACCCTGTGACACAGTTTACAGCTAAAGAATCAGATCGCTCACTCTGCGTCGGCACTTTTGATCTCAATGTTTCAGTTTATACACTGTGCAACTCGGATAATACAGTATATGACAACCGCCTATAATAAAACAGCAGTCTTCTGCGTATCCTGAATTTGTATACCTGGAGTAGATGTTATTTTGGAACTTTCAACTGGTTCGAGTGACCTAACTGATTCTTTAGTAATAAACTGTGACTTCAAAAATAATATTCATTGACACTGACAGCAGCAAGCAAAATATCAGGTGCGTTTTAATTATCCGCTTCTGCTTCCGGAATTGTCGGTTTAGTCGTTTTAACCTGTCAGATTAAAACAAGAAAACCAACAATTCCGAAGCAGAAGCGGATGATTAAAACGCACCTATTAAAAATATTGCGCCAAGATGTAGGCAACACGTAATAAGGGTTCAAAATGGCGGAGTTTTCTATCTCCTTTTAAAAGGCACTCAGAAAGCTGCGCAGTGCGACCATTCTCCGTATAGTAAAAGAAAATCAAAGTATGTGGTATTATACCTCCATGGTTCCCATTTGGCTTATTTGACAAAAGTAAATACAAAACGAACATATCAAATCACAAAACATCTGTCAAACGTAAAATTTCATTAACTGTTAAAGGTAGAAGTGACTTTAATTTGCGCTTTTACGTTTTAACAAACGGGTTCAAAAAAGCTGTCCAATAAGTCAATAATAACTCAAAAATAAATAATAAATTGGGACCAAAGGGACATTGATACATAATAAGCAGTACTCAGGTAGGTATTATAAATAACAAACATGTCTCAATCTTTTTGAAAAAATAATGGAACATTCTTTAATGTCCCCTAGTTTGTTTCAATAGTATGGTTTTATTGCAAAATTCTATAACTAAATTATTTATTTGCAACAAAAATGATAATTATTTCAAATACATATATCCAGATAAGTATTTTTTTTTTATTTGATGAAGAATTTAATATTAATTTTTTTTATTTACCTTCTTGAGCACGTAAGTTTCACGGAACCCTTCAGTGATGGGGTCCCGTGGATTACAGTTTAGAAACGATTTGCATTAATACATAAAATTTTAAAACTTACCAATAATAGCATATTCTGTCTTCAAACCTTTAGTTTAAGCCAGAAGAAGTAATTAATTACTTCGATCAACATATTCGATGTCTAAATCATTTGAAGATAAAGGCATTTCTTTTACTGGATATTTCTCTTAGATTATTTTAAAGACAAAGGTGTAACCAAATCACTATTCGATTACTAAAGTAATTTGAAGACAGTCCATCCGGTACACTTCCAAGGAAATAACACAAATTTATAATAACTAAATCCATTAAACAAATTGAAATCTCAAATGAATGCAACCAAATTTAACAATATCGATAGATTCACACTTATTAGCCAGTTTCCGCCATGACGCAAAAATTAATATTTACCTGTCATCTGTCATTACCATAGATACATTAATATGTAAGTAAATTTATCTATGATGGTCATTCCACTCCCACCACCTACCCCACCACACGACTGCAGCGCCATGTGGACGAGGTTGATTTTTTTTCTATCCCAGTCTTGCGCATAGGAGTTTCCCCCTTCTGGATAAACCATCCATTGTGACTTTCACCAACAATAATAAATTATTGAAACGTCAAAGTTGTTATTATATATCAGTCATAGCCATCTAAATGTATTTTTTTTACTACTAACATGAGAAATCACCATTATTTACTCCATTCCTCTAATGAGAAGTAATATTTCTCTCCCTAGGTAAATAATGATAATAAAAAAAAACCTAGGTAAATAATGAAACTAAATTTCATTAGTTTCATTTTGTTAATTTGACAACTAAACTCCCAGACTACTTGATATTTTGAAATATTTGAAAAATAAGTAGGAAATAACTAAAGCTGGGTTTATTAAAATCTAATCAAATCAAATATGATAATATATCGCCGTTCCGGTGAAATATCGACGCAACTGCAAATTGGTAAAACTTTCAGGAGAGACAAAAAACAATTTACTTTTCCTTTAATTAATTATTTCTAAAAGAAAGTTTTAATGATAATCGCAATTTTGTGAGTAAGTAGCTTGTTAAATAGGTAGAATAAAATGGAATATATGGCTTTTCCGTGCCCTTAAGGTGAAAATGGATTTTGATAGTTGCGTCTTTGTTTGACCAAAAATAAAAGATCACGTTAGGAGTTGTGTCCTTTTTATTACAACAAAAATACATAACAAAATAAAAATCTAAGCTTATAATTCACAAAAATTTTAAAATGTAACTAACTATACCTTATTAGAGAATGAAACTTTAAAAATACTTATTTTAAAATGCAATCATAAAAGTATCTGTAGAATGTTGGTATCAGCTTGCTCTCTATTAAACTTTTTATATCCCTTTTTTATTTTCGGATAACTGCAAAGGCTTTGAGTAAGCTTTTTTAAGTGTAACATTTTTAATGTCTTGTAGATCGGATCGTCTTCTTTTAGCTTTGAAATTTAAAGAAGACCATTCAGCTTGCCCATAGCTAGTTTTATAGCGAATTAATTCACTTCCTTTCTGAAACTCCAAAATCTTAACTTCATTTATTTTAAATTCATTACCATCAACATTTTTAGCAATGTTTAGGCCCATGTCGTCAATTAATGTTTTCAGATCATAGAAACTTTCAAATCCCATTTCTTTAACATCAATCTTATTTCCTTTTTTTTGCATCACGGATCATCGATACATATTGGTCTGGGACATAAATGGGTCCAGACTTTTTTGATCTTCTAATTTTTTTTTCAATTATGCTATGGATAGCATCTGTTTCGTTTTGCGTGTGACCGCGGATTAAAAATTTATGTGTTATTGACTTTATTGCAAATCGTTCCACAGCATACAGATAGGCAGCAATTAGGAATCTAAAAACAATTGAAGACAAATCCATTAAATTTATTTTAATAAGTAGGTAGTATCTAGCTACTTATTAAAGATAAAAAGCGCATCAATAATTAGGCTTGTCTAATCTAAAATTAAATAAAAAATATAATTTCTATACATACTTTGCTACATTTACGCAAATTTTAGTTAAGAAAAAAACCTTTTTTTAAAAAAGAATAAAGACTTAAAGTACACTTATGGCATTTTTTCTTGTATTTCTGGCTTTTAAGCAAACTATATTTAGTCGAATACGTCCACATAATACACTTACGCCTTTGTTTTCCCAAAAGCTTGAAAACTAATCCTATTCTGATAGGCAAAATTATCACTTGCGTCTTTATTCCACTTAGCAACGTCCGTTTTACTCCGCGGTTGAGAAACAACTGACACTTGCGGCGCTGTTTTCGCGAAATATGCTTTTAATATCTGAAAATGGAATAAGCGCACAACTTCCATCTGGCGGCAAAAATTGGTACTACACTTACGTCTTTATTTTACCAAATAAACACTGATTTTTTGGGTCGATTTTGCAAAAAATTGCAGTTACGTCGATATTCCACCGGAACGGCGATATATCAGTGTTAATAGTAAAAATATATATTAACTAGGAAATTCAACACCGGCTTTAAAAATTATTAATTAATAACAATAAATCCATGTCATTAAAATATCAAAAATGCAATGGGATATTTCCTAGAATCATACCAAAATTTGACACATGCCAAATTTTTACATAAATAAAGCCAGTCTGATTTGAAACACGCTCCAGTCTGCTTGATATTTAGAAATATTTAACAAATTGTTAGGAAATTACTTATGTCAAAATTAAAATTGCTAATACATTAATGTTAGTAGTAAAAAAAATTCTATATATACACGGAAAAAAAATTGTAGACCAAATTTCTACAATTGTAGATTTTTTCTCTACAATAAATAGTACATATAGGGACAGGGACAATTTGTAGTAAAAATTTCCAAATATTTGTGGAGAATGTATTGTAGAGTTATTATCTACAATATTTAGTAAAAAGATCCAAATGCATCATAAGAATTGTTCTACAAATTGTTATAATTTTTGCTATTCATTGTATGAATTTATATTAAAAATGTATTGCGTTTTATGAAAATAAATACGAAAATTTTACACAATAAATAGTAAAAATTCATACAAATTGTAGTAATTTTTAATAAAATTTGTAGTAGTATTCCATAATTATTATAATTGTAACCTAGAAAAAAATGTTCCTTTTATTGTTTATTGTTTTAATATAAAAGATACAAATTCTTAATTACATTATGTAATAAATAACAGTAATAATAGCGCCCTCAGTCTCAGTTGGCTTTTCTGCACCTGAAAAATATGAAATAAAAATTAATACCAATTGAATTGTTCATACCCTTAAAATGGGGATATTTATCACCTTTACACTGATTTGGATATTAAATGACTAAGTCAGATAACTAACAAAAATGAGAAAGTAGGTATATCACAATTAAGACAAAAAAACTTCATTGAACTTGGCACAAAATTCGATCGTTGGGCACAACATTCGATCGTTGGCCACAACAATTTTTTTAAAATAATCTACTAAGGTTATTTAAATTAGTTATCTAAAGGTAAATTATTCAGAAACAATAATAAATGTACTTACCACCAATAGAATTTATTATTAAAATTTTATCAAACGCATCGGTGCTTATAATATAATAATGTGTTATAGGTACTCGTATATGTACCATGCTTTGTTATGTGAACATGGCGAACGGCTACTGCTGTCTGTCCGTTTATGATTGACGTCAGAAAACGTTGGCCAATAGCAGAATTCTGTTTTGTTCACATGACTTAGAATTTCTACAATATTATAGAATATTTTTGAAGAAGGGATGTAAAGTATTACTATTTTTTGTAGAAAAAATTACTATTTTTTGTAGAGATAATTATTAATATTTGTACAAATTTTTACAGAAGTTAGTAGTAATTACGATAATTGTAATAAATTTCTACTTCTACAAACAATAGTAAAATATACTAAACATTGTGGAATTCTTTCCTATTGTTGTAGCATTTTATTCGACAATTCAATTGCTACAATAATGAATAGTTTTTAACTATAAATTGTAGTAAAATTTTCTACAAATTGTTAAGTATTTTTCTACAAGTCTACTACTACAATATTGTAGTAAAATTTTCTAGTCACATTTTTTTCCGTGTACCTCGGCTGAGAAAGCTATTATTTACCTCGCACATTATATCCCTCGGCGCTACGCGCCTCAGGATATAAAAGTGCTCGGTAAATAATAGCTCACTTCTCACCCTAGGTATATAATGTACTATTTTAAACTTCCGCGGAGATAATGTAAATGTAGCTGTAAATCTGATTTTGACATTTAGGTATAACATTACATGAAAAATAATTAGTAATTCTTAAGAATTAAAAAAAAAAATAAAAAATAAAGTTCATTATATTTCCAGAAAACCAAAAGATCTGTCAACACTGTAAATACAACCATAATATTAGCAGTATTACAAAACCTTTACATACCAAAGTATACAACAATCGTGCAAGCCGTTTCCGAGATAATTAAAGAGTTCCATACTTAAAACTCACTCTGTATATACGGTATTTTCCTGTTTCGCCACGTGCTGTTTCGCCACGAAAAGGAAATTTACCTGCTTTAGTAGCGTTTTTCCACGACAATCAGATAATGTAGCACGTTAGTGCAGATTCGCCACACTTCCTTTCTTCTATTACTGCAGTAAGGCTACCTGTGTCAATCCCCAATGTGTACGCACATTTCGGTCATAATTAGCTTTGATTTCATAGGAAAGATACTCAACATAATAAGTTCATAGAAAAAAACACAGTTTTTGTACTTAACAAAATTATACATAAGTATACATAAGAACATATTTCAAATTATAATTATTTTAAATAATTACAAATAGGGTTGTTTATTAATAAGTGATCGGGGATCAGGTATAACAACTTTATGTCGAGTTTGTCAATACAAATATCTATTTTAAAGTGCATTGGGTATTAAAAGATTATAATGTGTCGAGGTTGATGCCGTCTTAAATTCTGGGAATTGTGTATTAACAAGTATACAATAATACCTATTAAGAAAATTAGGACCTATTTAAGTACCAATTTACTAATATTACTATTAAATTATATATTTATTATAGTAATCATTGATTACCGAGCTCTTGTCTATACAATGGGTTCAATTTAAATATTTGAAATTTCAGTATCATTGTGTACCCTGATATTAAACTGTAAACATCGAACAAAAACTGCGCGAGAGTGACAATTAATTATGGAGTTTCTTGAAACTAAAAGAGGTCGTCCAAAACTCACCTACTTAGGTTATAATTATAACCATTTACCAAGTAATAAGGATGGGTCTATAACCTGGAGATGTACATGCCAAAAGTGTTGTGGTTATTTAACTTTTTGCCAATCAACAGTTATACGGCAAAAAGAGCACAATTGCATTCCAAATCAGGCTAGTGTGGAAGTAGAGAAGGCGTTAATGATATGCAGAAAACGAGCTAGAGAGGAACTGACTCCAATTCCTCAAATCTTTAATCAATCTTTGGCTACTGTTAAGGACGCTGGCTTAGATTTTGTGACTGAAGTTCCGTCATTTCTATCCAAGAAAAGTGCTCTCTACAAAGAACGACGAAAGTCAATTGGAGCTGTGAGTTTCAAAAAATCTTCAGATATAATTCTACCTCATAATCTTGTGGATAGTTTCGTAGTAGTTGATGATTTAACGGATAATGACAGGATTCTTGGTGTTGCCAGCAAAAAAGGAATAAGCAGTATTGTTCAAAGCACCACGTTTTTCGGAGATGGAACTTTCAAAAGTTGTTGTAAGCAATTTTCCCAAGTTTATACAATGCATGCTGACATAGGCAGTATACACGAAGCTTCATTCATAGTGCCTGTTTTCTATTCTTTACTGCCGAATAAAAAAGAGTCCACATACAAACGACTATTTAGATTAATAAAAAGAGAAATTCCTAAATGGAATCCGATTTACTTCAAAATTGATTTTGAAATTCCAGTATTAAATGATTTTCGCCAAGTGTTTCCTGATGCCAGATTGAAAGGTTGTAACTTTCACTTTAATCAATGTCTTTGGAGGAAAGTTCAATCACTGGGATTGTCAAAGGAGTATGTAGAAAACGTTGACGTAAAGGAGCATATAAGGAAATGTGCAGCATTGGTCCATCTGCCTCCCACTGCAGTCGACGATGAATGGCTATATATTATGGAAGAATCCCCGCAGTTAAGTACTCTTGAAGAATTTAACAATTATTTTGTCAAGTAATGGTTAGCAAATGATATAATAGGTGATATGTGGTCGTGTTTTAATGAAAGACATCGTACGTGCAGTTGGGAAATACAGTCCGAACATCTGTGAACTAGTGTACCATTTAAAAAATGATAGTCATTATTATGGTTTTATTATTGATCAGGTAAATTTTAATATAACCCCAAAAAAGAGATCCAAACATAATATTAATATTGATTTTATAATTAAAAGCACTGTTGATAAACTTTTAAATAATGAAATTAATATTTCTGAGTGCATAAATAAACTTAAATATGTTGTTAAATTAAATTAGATTTATTATTTGTATAAATATCAAATGTAAATAAAGGTAAATTTGAAACAATTTTCTTTCTTTTTTTTTCTTCTGATATTGTCGAAGGTAAAAGTTTATTTTTCAATCTAGACAGGTAAACAAAATAACATGCATGGCGAAAGAGCACTTGTTAGAAAATATGCAAATTATGCGTGGCAAAACAGCACTTTTTTATTGCCGTGGCAAAACGACACGTGGCGAATGTGGAACAATCCGTATAAACGTAGACTTTTATTTGAATTCCAAATTTCAAGTAATTAAGAACATGATAAATCATATTGTTCTCAGATTTTCTTTTAAATAAATAGTTTTTTTGTTTTTTGGTTGTTTTAACAATGTAAGGTACTTTTTATATTCTTTGAAAAACATTATTATGTGTTGTTTGTTTTAACATAGGAGGTAGGGGAATGCGGGACACATTTGATAGCGGGGCACAATTGATAGATAGCGGGGTACATTTGACAACCTTAAAATTGCCGCTTAAATAGACCCTCAGATAGTGACTGATTTAGGTGCCCCATTTTCGCATGCAAGACTCGAAGAGGGTTGAAAAGTACATCGATTTTGAGTAGAATGAAAGCAAATTTACGAGCGGCCCCTGGGGATAACATATGGAAAATTCGATTTTCCTTAACAGAAATAAAAGGTGTTTTTTGGTCATTTTTCCACGCAAGCCATTTTCACTATATGATTAATTAATATAACTAGGCTTCGAAAAATCAAAGGCTTTAATGTTGCAAGTGGCTAAAGGGTTGAAATAAGGGCGTAATCTTGTAAAGAAAAATCGAAATTTTAACCGATTTTTCCACACAAGCCAATCGAGAGTATAAAAACATACATCGTAACTAGCCCGAAAAACATATTGGCTTGAGTGGCGTGAGTGGATAAGTCCATTTTAAAGTTGGAAAATTTAACAGAATTTTTTTCGATTTTTCAGTTATTTTCCCATCAACGAAATATTTTGCAATAAAAACTTATGAATTTTAAGAGACCAGAAAAAAATAATGGCTTGAGTGCAGAGCGTGGTCTTCATATTTTCAGAGCATAGGAAATTTGCTGGTAAAATGTATGCAAATTGCCACAATTTTCCCACACAAGCCGTTTGACATATGCTTAGAAAAAGTGATTCTAAGACTATATAACAAAAGGCTTGAGTGTCGGACATGGCCATCATATTATTTATGTCTTTATAATTTATTCAACAAAAAGCTGACAAGAAAATCTAGAAATTTTCACCATTTTCTTACGCATGTCGTTTGTCATATGCTTAGAAAAAGTAATTCTTAAACGATATAACAAAAGGCTTGATTATTGGACATGGAGCATATTATGTAACTAAAAAAGAACTGACCAAAAAGTTTACAAATAAATATTTATGCAAAGTTATTATTATTTATTGTTCGGTGATTATTTGTATAGCAAATTTTAATATGAATTTAGTGTTGAATTAACAATATGTTTATTTTATAGAAAAATTTATATATATTCTTTCAAAGGGCTATTAAATATAAACTTTAAAATACCTGTTAAGGGTCGATCTTTTAACCTCTGAGTAAAGTTACATGTAGGTCTACTTGACAGATTAACAAACATTATTCCTATAGTTTAATCAGCAAGTAGTTACTTTCAACTTTACTTAGAGGTGAAAAGACTTGGCCATATTAACAGATTCGTTACAAAGATATGTTGGTCCATTTTTGAATTTTTATAAAATTAATGTATGTATAAAATAAAAATGCGGCTACTAAACATGAAAAAGTAGATATCCTAGAATTTAATGATGACAATCAAGTATTCTATGGAATAGACACTTCGAAACCATTTTAAATTGCATTTATGTAAGATCTTAGATAAAAGAGACCAGAGATATAACATACACCGGTTTTAAACCTGCGCAAATGTTGCCAATTTCTAAAGAAGGGTTAACGGAGTGGGGGAACTGGGCGGCGACACGCGGCGACCCGAACTCTGTGACAGGGACCGGACTTTGTTTATTAGCATCTTAATGAACTATTAGGTTTATTTAAAAGGTGTTTAATCGAATTTTGTATTATGAAATAAAATTAACGTGATTTTTTAATATCAAACAGATGCCACGACATTTTATGTAAAGAGAAGACCGTTTATAGAATATTTTGTTAGCGTTTATTTGCAACGGACTTTTCTGCAAGAGATTACAGTAAAATGTTGAAATAGAATATATTGTTAATAGAGCAAAAAATGTTACTCATTGTCTACGAGTATTATAAAAATAGCATGTGCGCAGGCTAATACTGCAAATCTATCCGTATGAGTTGAACATTATATTTTTTCTACGGCTATTACATATTATTAAAAATTAGTCAAAATGAGAAAATGCTGTTTTGTATTGTAACCTCAGAAAAAAGTATATTAAGGCTTCTTTCTTTAGGAATATTAATTATTATAAAGGATGAGTCACATAAAACTCTAGAAATGCATATGTATGAAACCAGATAACATTTTAAAATTTAAATCTATTAAAAGTCATTTGGTCGCTAGGGATGAGTGATTATCGAAATAAATTATCGATCATTGAAAATAATCGATTATTTTCAAACAATATATTTTTTGTCATTTCCTTTAAAATCGACTACTTGATTATCTTTGAAAAATCAAAAATAATCGATTAATTAAAAAGCCAATTAACCGATAAATCAGTGTTTACAAAATATAATATAAATAGAATTATCGTTTATTTTAAATAATCGATTATTTTCAAATAAACCATTTTTTTTCGTCCATGGAAACAGATTATTCGATAATCTTTGAAAAATCGAAAATAATCGATAAATCAAAAATAATCGATTAATTAAAAAGTCGATTAACTGATAAATCGATTTAAAAAAAAACAGAATGATCGATTATTTTAAATAATTGATTATTTTCGTTCAATCGATTATTATGAATAATCTATTTTTATTGTATTTCCTTTAAAATCGTTAATTCGATTATCTTTGAAATACCGAAAATAATCGATAATTCCAAAATAATCGCCTAATCGAAAATAATCAATTAATTAAGAAGCCGATTCTATGATAAATCGATTATTACCAATAATCTATTTTATTGTATTTCAAAAATAATCGATTAATTAAAAAGTCGATTAACTGACAAATCGATTTTCAAAAAAAAACAGAATGATCGATTATTTTAAATAATCGATTATTTTCGATCAATCGATTATTATCAATAATCTATTTTTATTGTATTTTCTTTAAAATCGATAATTCGATTATCTTTGAAATACCAAAAATAATCAATAATTCCAAAATAATCGCCTAATCGAAAATAACCAATTAATTAAGAAGCCGATTCTATGATAAATCGATTTTCCAAAAAATAAAACGAATTATCTATTATTTTCTAATAATCCTTTTTTCATATTTCCTTTGAAATTGATTATTCGATTATCGAAAATAATTGATTATTAAAAAGCTGATTATCCAATAAATCGATAATTTTAAAAAAATAACAAAAATATCGATTACGTAAAATAAGCGATTATATTCAATCGATTATTTTCATATAATATCTTCGAAAAATCGAAAATAATCAAATAATTAAAAACCGATTAAACGATAAATCGATTATTTTGAATAAATCTACTTTTTTTGTATTTCCTTTAAAATCGATTAATACATTATCTTAAAAAAAAAACGAAAATAATTTATTAAAAACAGCGGATAAATCGATTTTCATTAAAAAATATCAGAATTATCGATAAATCGATTATTTTTGTAACCCCTATCGGTCGCTTGCTTTTATCTGAGCATTTAGCTCCAAAATTTAGAGATTCGGATTTTTTGATCCAGTTATCTTTGAAATCGCATTCGATTGTATAATAAATAAATATTGCTAAATTTTGGATTTTTTTTAGTAAACGAAAATTATGTTCGAGTTGTTTAGTGGTTTGTAATGTAACATTTTATTAACGTGACTAAGGGTCGATTCCACCGTTGTGTTAAACGAAGTTTAAAATGACATTTTTACATTAACACTGTCATTTTAATCTCCGTTTAACACAACGGTGGAATCGGACCTAACTCCTGTAACTTAAGTATTTTTTTTTGGGCTTATACTAGATTACTTTGTTTTAAGACTGAAAATTCAATGTCACTTTCGATTTGACCGCAAATAAGATGAACCTTGAAATTTTAAGTAGGTCATCCTGTATTTCATCTAATATTCTTATAAAAATACCTTATAAAATTACCATATAAAAATACCTTATAAAAATACCTTATAAAAATACCTTATAAAAATACCTTATAAAAATACCTTATAAAAATACCTTATAAAAATACCTTATGAAAATAAAATTTAGCTAGCAACTATGATTCTTTACCTCTTATTTATTTACCAAAAAGGGCTAAGAACTACCTTTAGAAAACATTCTTATAAAACTACTTTTTAAATACAAAATTTCATTAGCAATAATGCCTATTTACTATTTATTTAAATTAAATGTTCAAAATTTTACCCTTTTGTAAATTTATGTAAGTAATATGAAAACTGATTTCTGATGCTTAATATTTATTGAAACCCCTTAATGCGGATCTGAAGTATTCAGCCCAGAGAATCATGGCGCTTTATGTCAAAACGTTAATAAATATTTACCGCTGAAAACGAATATATTCATAACAGTAGTACTTGTATTATAAGTACATATAATTTTTCAAGATACATCGTGACATTTTGAACTTGAAATTAAATAACTAGAACACTTTAAATTGCTAAAATACCAACAAATAAATCAAAAAACAGCTGTCAATGGTGATTAAACTCAGGTGGAGGTGATCGCTGAATGGAAATCGGAGCAATTCGGGTGGCGTCGTGCAACAATGATTTTCAATTGGTGGGTTACTTTGGCTTAAAATAGACAACATGCGCAGTGTGCAATGTTACATCTTCGGTCTCTTTAATCTAGGTGTAAGATATTAAAGCAATCAAGAATGTCGTGAGATAAATCTTTCAACAGATCAAAATGATTTTCTTGAAATCGATTAGAAAATGTTGATGTTCCTATGATATTATGTGACATTATTTCAAATTATACAAGTTATTAGATTAAATAATTATTGTGCGTTATTTTTTTGGTTAAAATTGAAGTTACAGGTTGTTGTGTTCATTACATTAGTTATTTTTCTTCAAATTAAATAATTGTTAAGTACTATGATATACATTTATTTAGTTAATCAACTGAAATTTTTGAATTTTTACAATCATTTAAAAGGGCGTTAAGTTAATAAACATTTAAAAGGTATAAAATTAGTCGTGGAACAGTCCGGCCACGAGACAACTCTTATAATAAAATTAATATAAAATAACTTTGAGAATCGATATTTAGATGATTTAAGGTGATATTTAGGTTTTAGTTTTATTTTTTTATATGGCGAATTATAAATGATTCCAAGCATATGCCAAACGGCTTGTGTGAGAAGATGGTGGATATTTATAGATTTTCTTGTCAGCATTTTGTTAAATAAATTTTGTATAAATAATATGAAGACCATGTTCAACACTCAAGCCTTTTTATATGTACTCTTAGAATCACTTTTTCTAAACATGTGGGAAAATGGTGGAAATTTATAAACTTTTTTTGTCAGGTTTTTGTTAAATAAATTATATACAGTGTGGAAACCACTTATGGAATAAAATTCTTAATGTCATTATTTTAGAAAATTGTAAAAAATGCCGAGACACGTCAACTTTTGAATTGAGTTGTGCGTTATGTAAACATAAATTTAAATGTACAGGGTGATTCACGCAAGTATGCCATAGTCGGTGTTGTTTTTTTTAATGAAACACCCTGTATATAGGGCATGTCAAAAACCGAGATTACGATTTTCTCAATTTTTTAAATGGAACATCCGGTATTAAATATATGGTGATATAACATACAGGGTATTTCTTTAAAAAAATTGAAAAAATTGTAACTTTACATTTTGACACACCCTATAGCAAATGAATAAAATCTATTAAATTTGTTTGGCGATGTGAAAACAATCAAATATGTATAACTACTTGCAGGGAGTTTTGTTTTAAATATGTATAGGTTTGGTCATCCCCTAGTTTATGGACGACCCTGTATATTTAATAATAATTGAAGACGTAAGTGGATAAAGGGTATATGTAACAGAAACATACTTTAGAGATATTTGAGATTGAAGTTTCTCATTTGAATAGTTCACTATAAGACATTAGTTCTTTATACCCAGGTAACATCTTTATTTGAAATAAAATCATAACAGATCATAGAAGTAACCTTAGGTAGGTACATAAGCCCTTCATTTATGCAAAACCATTGATTTAAAATAAAATGTACGTATATCCTTCATCCACTCATGTCTTCAAATGTTAAATATAGTCATACAATTTTTTAATTAATTTTTTATCGTATTTCCAGTAATAAAACAGCTATCGATCAATTACGCACTGATGGGACATCCTGTATATGTATAATTGGCTAACCTGTTGCTATCGTTGGATATATCAATTTATAAGGATGTTTATGCTAAAATAATATACAGGGTGTTCTATTTGAAAAAATTGAGTAAGTTGATCTTAAAATTAACCATAATAAAGACATATTTTAAGACAATCAGTATAAAATAAACCAGTTTTATCACCACTATTCTTTAGCTTGGTATCTCAAAAGTTTGTATTTAAAACAATTTTAAAATCATTGCTAATAGTTGTATACCAAAATTTCACAAAATAAATAATTTCTTGGCAACCCTGTAATATTTTTTAAAATATTATACCGTTAAATACAGTATCACTGGACCATTCTTAAACTAAAATAAAAGACAATACAATACAGGGTGTTTAATTTAAAACATACACATTTTTATTTGCCAAACAAAAGCGCAACATCCTGAAGATTCAAAAATATTTTTAAAATACGCTTTGTTTAAATCCAAATAACTCTTATTCTCAGATAAACAAATGAATAATAGATGCCTAACGGTCTGGATTTGTTTGAATCCAGTATGATCCGTTTTATCTATTACTTTCTCTTTCTCCATGGTCTTCGATGTGATTCGTCTATTTTAAATAGCAGCGCCAAAATTTTCTCACAACTGTCAACAAGCAGTTGGGAATTGTCAATTTTGATTTTAAAATTTCTGTGTTATTATATTCCCAGAACGCCTTATTAAAGTTTTTCAGTTTCTAGTGTGTTTTTTAAACGATATTTATTAGTTTTAAGGGTAAAAATGACTAAGAAGTGTATTATTTGTTCTAAAAGATACATTTTGGGTGGTTCTACCTCCTTTCATTGGTAAGTAAATGAAACACATAGGCGGCACCAGACACCGTTGTGTAATTTTTTTAACTTAAGTATTGATATATTAATGTTTCAATACTAATGTAGATACTACGTTATGTACCTAATTAAAAAAGAATATATCGCACCATCAATACACAATACCCAAAGCCACTCAAAAAAAATCGCAATTTTGAGTTAAGATACAAAATTCAAATACAACTTCACCAGACATTGTATTCTATTCCAAATTTAAGGCGTATTAATTAATATTATTTTGCTTCTTTATGTAAACATACACAGTTAATTTTAACAGCAATTTTCTTGAAATGCTACTTTCCTATAGTTGTGTTAGTATTGCCACCGTACCGATGAAGACCAATAGTCAGAAACACGTGACTACTGTTCACATTCCCTTTTTTTTGTAATTTTTCTTTTTCGGGAAATGTCCACTATTACTACCTTGATGACCTTTGCCCTATACCTTTTTCCGTTTATTAATATTATTGTTTTTAGAATCATGTTGTGTATACAATATTTATTTTAGTTAGTTGATTTCTATATTTTTTTAAGATATCCCTCTATTTCCTATAAAAGTTTAATTCATACAATTAATTATATTAATAACTCACTGCTATTGTTATATTAAATTCTTTAATTCCCGTGATTATACTTGTTTAACAAAAATCGTATGTATTAACATTTTTAATGTTTGGATCTTCATAGGCTAGAACTGCACGGTAAAACTACTCCATTTTATCTTACTCATCAAATCAATAAATTGTTTTTATGTTTTTAGTAATAAATGTGATATTGATACGAAACATAAATGTTAGAGGGGTTTTCGAAAACTTTAAATTCTCCGTAAAAGCTTAAGTTATTGCCCTCATGGTATTTCTGAATTTATTTTCGTTAATCCTTTTAGTATTTGATTAAACAAATCACCTACTGAGACTGGACTTTTTCAAGGCATTCAACAGGGTAAACCAGCTACTTTTAGCTAAACTTTTCAACATAATTTTGTGAAAATGATTGAATAGTATGCTTGTTTATCACACTTGTTCTGAATAAACATAAATCAACAGTATATAGGTAGGTATACTTACTGTAGGGTGACCATGTTTAGTTTAGCCCAATGCTGGATAAAACAACATTGATGATGAACTTTGGTGAGGCGAAGACTTTTTTTAGGTTTCCAAAGATACCATTCACAGAGAAATCACGTCGAGGACCGGTGGACCTATTTTTTTAGATTAATACAACAGAGAAGTCATATGTATTACGCTTTTGTCTTATTTGTTACATTTCAGTAAGAAGGGTTGTACAATTTCTACGTTTAAAAAGTACCTCCTGGAGCGGAGTAGAGCTAGATTTTTTAGTCACGTGATCATCGAAATTATGTGAAATAAAAGACTGGCTATGGATTTGGTTGTTTTCGGTTTTCATTAAAATACTACACTTAAACCTTTCTTTTAAATCAAACTTGATCTCTCGTATAGTGGCGTTTGTTGCAAAGTAAAGTGAATTTTCAGCTGTGATATTTTTCGCCTTTTGCTTTCACTAAAAAATAAACCATGTTCTAATTTCTGTCTGAAGTATTTTTATTAATATTTCTCTCTTAAATTTAATTCGGAGTAAATAGATCTTACCAGACGTACCAGCTCTGCATTAAGAGACCACGGAGCAGATCTTATCGAGAAGCCACAGATATAATAAAAGAACGGCTTAGAGTAAAAAGAGGTTACTTTTTAAACGCAGCAAATATAGTGAAATGCTGTATGTATGGTTACCCTAACCTGCTGTAGTATTAATAAACTTTAATGTAATTATACTTAAGACTTTTTGTATCCATATTGTCAAAATGCCAGAAGGAAGGCTTCCATTTTAACATATATGCTGCGTTTGAGAATCCACATCGGATGCATCTGAGACGTAAAAAATCTTTGATCACGTGATTCAGTATACGTAAATGTAATGGGACAGATGTGTCCGATGTGGATAAAAAACGCTCGAGATGTAAAAAATGCATCTGATGTGGATTCTCAAACGAAGCAATAATATGCCCTAACCTAATAGATTGCGCCGAAAAATGGCCTTTATCCCTATTTTTGTTATTTTTGTATTTGACAATCTACACACGAACTCAAATATCGCTACCTATCAAAGAGTTAAGTTAGAACACATAGAAAGCTATTACATTACGTGTTATTTCCTTATAATTTCATTAAAAAATAGCGTAGTTTACTTTTTGTAAAATAAAATTTTATGTTTGATTTACATTTTTCTTTAAATCCGTCCGTTACAAAATAATCCTTCGGATTCCGATGAAAAAACTACTTGATACGCCCATGTAGACCGCAGTACCACAGCTGTCAAAAGTTTGTAGATACTGGCTTCAAACAAAGCCTATATTAAACGGCGCCCGTTAGGTATCTATTTTTTCATTTTTTTATCTGAGCTCTTATTAAAATTTTTTTGTGTCTGTAACACAAATTGATTTATCGAGTAATTACGCACTAATGGGACACCCTGTATATCAGCGTTGGCTTCTATTAATATTCAGTTAAAAGAGATTTCTTTCAAATTGTACAATGTGTCAAAGCTGTCCCATTCCATATTTTACAAAATCAAATGTACCCCACTATGGGGCAGATTTCCTAAAATACACGATATCACCTAATTCAGTATAATCTTGTTAAATTAAGATCATCCTCCTTATCATCCTTATCATCCTCTTTAAATTTTTATCTCTTTTAACTGTCTATTCCATTTTTTTTTAACAAAAAACCCGTAAAAATTTTTATTTACTGGTGGATAGAGAATTTTTTATGTCAAATCTGCCCCGCCTTCCCCTATTTGATTTAATTCTTTAGTTCATCATATTTATATTTATAAAGATATTTTTGTTTTTTATTTTTTAGGGCTCTAACTATACCTATTCACAACTGAGCTCCTCTACAAGATGTGGTTTTCGCGTTGTGCCTTATAAAAAATGGAATCATATTGATTATCTAGTGGCTAAAGATCTGCCGAAATATTTATACAAATATTTATTTCAAAAAATTAAAGAATTGGACGAAGGCTTATGTACATCGACTTAATAGTATACAATAATTAAATCAAAATAAATTATATTAAAAAAGTGATTTATTTACTTTCTTATTTTATCCTTATATCGTACACTTTCAGCTGACATATAAACATCTCATCTGCATTAATAAGCTGCACATAATTTTAAAAAATTGTGACAAGAAAATTAAAAAAAATAACGAAATAATTCCTTAACAGCTGGTTAAAGACTCTGCTAGTCCTTAGGGGTAAAAACGCCGAGGCTTCACAAATGCTCGGAGTATTTCATAACTGGTTTCAGAAAAAGAGGAAGAGAAAATAATAATAAGTGAACTAAACAGTAACATATGTATTTAGGCACTATTTGATAATATGTCCAAACTTTTAATATATTTCAAATGATAATTGTAGTACACAACCTATGATTTATGACAGATATAGAACTTTACGATTTATTTGTAAATATAAGCCATTATTTCCCTCGCCTGGCAATTTTGACATTTTAACTAATCACATTGCAAATCACGTTATCGTTGGAACCTCAGATAAACAAATGAATATTAGATACAATACACTAACTGTTTAGATTTTTTTGAAGCTAGTATGAACTGTTTTTTTTTTATTACTTACTCTTTCTCCTGGGTTTTTGATGTGATTCTTTTATTTTAAATAGCAGCGAGTCTTAAATGTTTTTTTTAACAAATTTTGTTAATTGTAAGACTAAAAATTACTATTCAACGTTTGTTTGCCCTAAAACATATTTTCGAAGAAGTTTCATGTCCTTTCAAAGGTAAGTAATGTGACATACTTCCGATTCCACTTACAATGAATCAGGAAGTCTGTATGGCGCTATGATGGCAAATTATGAATATGAGTTGATCGGGCGCCAGTTTAAGTAACGCAGTTTGCTCTGCGACTCTGTAGCACACCATAGTGTACTCAAGATAAAGTCAGTGAAGTACAAAAAAAACTTTCAGGCGGTCACTGCTAAAGGTAGCCACTAAATTAGGATTAAAGCACTTATCTCCCTTATACCTTGTACCGTACGGTACCCTCAAAGAAAACGGTCAAGAGCCGGTAATACAAGAAACAGGGATAAATAACAAAATATATATATTTTCAATAAAATAACACGTCGGCCCGGTATTGGCTTCCCCGGTATACAGAAAATAAATTCTTAATACAAGAACACCGGTCACAAAAATCGGCTAAGTTATACAAGGAAATCAAATATTTAAACGGGAATGTTGATTCCCCCTGTATACCGAAAATAAATTTTTACTTAAATTAAAATTGATTACCAGTGGTATAATTAATTCCCAAAAAAAATAAATTGAAATAATGACTGGTTCAAAAATTTCAGGAAAAAATTAAGCTCTACCCTATATACATAAAATATTTTTTTACATAAATTAAAATAATTTTCAAAAACAAATTAGTTGAAATATATAAACGGTTCAAAATTCAGGAAACAATAATTATATTCCCACTATAAACAGAAAATAAATTTACTAAAAGGAAAATTAATTAAAAAAAAAATAAGTTGAAATAAATAAATGGTTCAAAATTCAGAAAGCAATTATGCTCCACCCTGTATAAGGAAAATAAATTTACTAAAAGGAAAATTAATTTTCAGAAACAAATAAGTTGAATCTAATAAACAGTTCAAAATTCAGGAAGCAATTATGTTCCACCCTGTATACAGAAAATAAATTTACTAAAAGGAAAATTAATTTTCAAGAACAAATAAGTTGAAATAAATAAATGGTTCAAAATTCAGGAAGCAATTACGCTCCACCCTGTATACGGAAAATCAACTTTTCATTAAACAAAATTGGACGTAGTTATGCAGAAATGATCCAATCCACCCAAACCATATTTTGAGAAAAATGATGTTAAAGTTAAATTCTCTAGGCGATGAAAATAGAATATATAGCGAGTATTGTGTTGATGTAATGGGCCCGTTCACTTTCATTTTTGAATGTGAATTATTTATATATTTATAAAGATATTAAACTCTTTTGTCTGGTGGTACTTTTCCCGTTAAGATATTTTTGCTAGAAGTAAGGGAATTCCCATAAAATTCTTTCAGTGACTCATTGCGTCAGAAAACCCCTAATTCCCTTCAGGTCTTGTATCGGTTAATAGTTAAAAGGGCGCGGTTGTCGGATGTATCATTGCACCACCATTCCTCTTCTGCATTTATTAAAGAAATTTAAATGATAAAAAAATATTATTTTTTAAAAATAATGTGTTTATATTTTCAGATAAAGCTGGAAGGCTTACCTTTTTTAAATTTTAATAAAAACAATTAGTATTACTCAAGCTGAATATTACCAGATCGAAATTTTATTTGAGAAAATGTATCTGGTAAACGTGACAACGTTGTAAGTACTTCTAAATAGTGTTGTCTACACACACTTCTAGAAATAAATGCAACGTTGCCACGTTTACCAGATAAATATTGCAAATCAAATTTCTACTTTTTGATTATGGTCTGGTTAATTTTCAGCCTGAGTAATAATAATTGTTTTAATTAAAAAGTTAAAAATAAGCTCCCAGCTTTAAATCTGAAAATATAAGTTCATGATTTTTAGAAAAATAATTAAATTTTACTATTTAAATTACATATAAATGCAGAAATGCTATATTAGGGATACTTCCGACAACCTCGCCGTCTTTCAGCATAACCGATACGAGACGTGAACGGAATTAGGGATTTTCTGACGCAATGAGTCACTGAAAGAATTTTATGGGAATTCCCTTACTTCTAGCAAAAATATCTTTACGGGAAAAGTACCACCAGACAAAAGAGTTTAATATCTTTATAAATATATAATCAATTCACATTCAAAAATGAAAGTGAACGGGCCCATTACACCAAAGATGTAATCCACGCTTTTTTGTCACTATAGCATATCTAAAAGGTCCATTATTTAAGAGAAAAAAAATATAAATTAACTGGATCACTATTGCAAAATTAAAAAATAAAGTCAAAAATGGAAATTTGACTTTTGCAGAAATAATCCATGATCAAATAAAATTTTACGCGAAATAAAATATACCTATTAAACACCACATTTTGACAAAAAAAATACAATATTTCTTTATTTATTTATTCCAAAAAAATAACAGGTGAATAACTAAAAGTATTTATTCTACAGAATAAAACTAATAAGTTGTTTTTAACTTTCATCATCTTCCATTTCATAATCTGGCTCTCCTGCATACCCATCAATATCATCTTCGAGTGATGCGTTTCCCACTAAGTTTGTATATATGTAATGGCAATCTTTTGGAATAAGATCTAACATAGCCTGTAGATCAGCAAGTTTAGCAGCTGTAATCTCCTTGCCATTTGGCCACAGAGGCAAGAGATTATCTTCAAAAGCTTCTACAGTAGGTTTGCCACGAAGTGGTTTCCTTTTAATGTCTACTTCAATTAAGTCCTCGTCAAATGTACTTCTCATGTATATGGAATATGGGTTTTCCTTCTTCAGCAATATTTCTTTAGTTCTTAACCAGTTGATTTTTTCTCCTGCTGTCCCTTTTTTCCTATTAACAATGAGTTTTTCTAACTTTGCTGTACTATAGAAATCCACTGTCTTCATTCGGGTCACGGTTAAAGGATTTTTTTTCTTACATGACCTCATAACATCTATATATTCATCTGGTGTGTATATTTTCTGTTGACTTTTTAAAGCAGTCTCTATTTTCCCAAAATCTGTATCATTTGGTAGGTAAGTGTGGCCTGGCTCCAAAAATCTATGAGATATTGTTTGTAGTGTGGCGTGATTTGCCAAAAGTACTTTAAGTAATAGAACTATCTTTATATTCCTGTTCTGTCCGCCACAGGAATCACTCCAAAGTATTAGATTCTTTACGCCAGATTTTAGAAATTTTTTTAGATGATACATGAAACAGCTACCTGTTTTTTGGGCACCTTTACCTGTTTCTCCTTCAACCCAAACATAGCAGTAACTCTTATCATCTGATCCAGAGTGAATACCAGTATTATAAACCCACAGTTGTCTCTTATAGAAAACAATATTTGTGGGTATTCTAGGTAGGGGTAGAGTTTGCTGCATATCAAAAGTTATACATTCTTGTTCAGGTAATAACTTACTGTGTGCTATATCCTGCTTCATTCGTTGCCGTAAGTCTTTCCAAAGTTTCACATGATTATTTTGTTGGTCAGTAATGCATTTTTGTTGATCTTCTGTCATAGCGTTTATTAATTTAATTTGAATTGTATCACATTTTAGGCATTTAGGTATTTGTGCAATGGCTTTGTCTTTAAATTAAAGTTTTTTAGGTAGATCTTTTTATAGGTTGCAAAAGAAACAGCTTTTCTGTTAGGAAATTTTTGCGTCAGTAATTCGTTGTACAGTTCATATAGTTTTTTTATAGTCATATTATTCTGGAGGAACATAGCATCAGAACAACTTGCTCTTCTATAATATGATTGATATCGTGGAATACTGTTTATATGGTCCATTATGATTTGTTTATCTTCTAGTAGCAATGTATTCCAACCTCCTTGGTTTTTTCCTCTAAGGTCTACCAGTGAATGAGACCTAGCTTTCTTTAAACATACAGTTACCCTTTGGGGACTAATGCCTAATGTTTTTATAAACATTTCTCGGCATACTTTTATTCCCGATAAGCTATAAATTCTTGAGAACTGTTTCTGTTTATTGGAAGTGGTATTCGAAGAGCCAGTCGTTACTACTCTATACGATCTCTTTTTTGGCACCTGCTTAACGTTAGCAAGTATAAACATCGTTTGGGCATTGTAACTGCCTAGCTCGTAAAACGAATTAAATGCAATTTCTCTTAAATTCCGTGAAACTTGTTCATTGCATTTCTGTTGACACTGACAATCATAGTCGCTAAACACTTTTGGGGATATTTGTTTTCCTTTTGTGTTGACATAGGACTGATTTGTGTATTTCCTTTGTTTCCTTTCACTTCTATTGAATTCTCCAAATTTTAACTTCCTACCTTTTTTGGGTCGCCCAGTTTGCTTTGTACTCATATTATTTAGGGATACTGCAGATTTTTCGTTCCAAGGTAGTGGAATGGGTATTAGTGGATCACAGAGTAAAGGTGAATTTGGTGAAGATGCAGTAACTTGATCTATTTCCTAGAATAAACAAGAAATATTTGAACAATCTGTCCTATAATAGATAATTTTGATGACAAGCCTTATTAATAATAAAGCTAATAATAATTTTATTATTTTATGAATTTGTTATTAATAAATACAACAAAATAAACCGGATCCCGATTTTTTATTAAAAAAGAAAAACCGTATTTTTTTATACTATCATAATTTTTTTGAAACACTCAAAAAGTTGTATTTTTGACAACATAGGTACCAGTAAAATTTCAGCAAAATCCACAATTCATATAAAACCATTTCGAAATCATCGGGATCGGGCAAAAAGTCGGGATCTAAAATACTGTCATCGCTATCAAAAATAAAATTGTCTTCAAACACATTTTTTAATGGTTCTAACTGAAGAGAAGATTCACGATTTTTGCATTGTAGAAGTAGTGCTGATGAAGGTCCTACTAAAAAAAAACAAACACGTTATATGCATTGTATAGTAGTACCAAAATAGCTAGCTAACACTGCTTACCGTCTACATCACAGTTACCTGGACGTAAATTTTCCTTTTGAGAAACAGACGATCCAGATGGATTTGATATATTGTTTTCTGCAAATAAACAAGCTTGTAATCTAATTAACAAAAAAAAATGCAAAATGGTATACCTGATGTTTTTGGATTTAATCCCCAGTCGTCTAAATCCAAAGCCATATCAAGAATTTTTTTACTCCTCTTCATCCTTTGATTCACAATCCGATTATTACAAAAAAATATCTTACAGTTTATTAAATTACGATTAGCACAAACACGTGTAAAATGCACATAAGTATTCAACTGCACTGCTCAAAGAACAACAAACGACTAACGTTCGAAATTCAAGCGTGTACAGCACGCGGATCTATTCTGTAATTTTAAAATTTAGTATTAGGTGTTACTGTAAATAATGCAGTCATGATTCAAAGATCTTGAAACGTTACAAAATACCAAAAGCTTTAAGTAAGTATTAAAATTTATTTTGCTAAAATGATCCAAACCATTTGGATCATTTATACACATTTCATTTGGAGATAAGCTTCCTTAAAACTTTAAATTACAATAATGATTCAAGTAGTTTGAATCATTTCTGTAAATTAACTATAGAACATTTGGTTCTCCGGTTGAAAAGGTGACTAGTCCATGTATCATGGTACACTATTGCAAAATTGAAGTGGACGAAAAATAAGGTTGGGCTTGGACATTTTTATGATTTCCACTATTAATATCTTTCTAAATGGTTGGATCGTTTCAGCAGAATATAATTTTGGACGCTAACATATCGAAAAGCTACTCAAGTCGTTTCTGGTAGATTTGTGGATTGGATCATTTCTGCATAACTACGTCCAATTAGTCAAATAAATCAGGCGATTTAAAAAAAAACTACCAAGTAAAATTAAATTATACGGAAACTTGCAACGCTCTTGGTATACAGAAAATAAATTTCTCAACAATTAAATTTAAAATATACTTAAATAAACAATAAAATAACAATAATAACAACAACAACAACAAAAACAAGAACCCAGTTTTATTACAATTTATAAATATAGGTACCAAATTAGAGAAAAACAGTTTTGTATACATACAGTGCTTCTCAAAAGTCCCCTCTCCCCTCTTTTCTTTTGAACAGTGATACTTAGACTTATGAAATTTGGAAGGTGAAAATGAACTATTGTAAGCTTCTCTACTAGTGGTAACAGGTGACGTAATAGGCATCGATAACGTCATCAGGAAACTGAAGTCAATAATATTAAATGGTATCTTATATCAAGTGACACCTCGTTTGAAAGGTATTAGGAATACTATTTTTGTTGGATTTACGATGTTTTTGATGGTTAAAATAAGGTCTCATTTAATATTATTGGTTTCACTTGCCTGGTGACGTCACCGATGCCTGTTACGTCACCTGTTACCACTAGTAGAGAAGCTTACAATAGTTCATTTTCACCCTCCAAATTTCATCAGTTTAAGTATCACCGTTCAAAACAAAAGAGGGGGGAGGGGACTTTTGAGAAGCACTGTATATAGATATTACATATACTTGGAGTACTTAAATAAATCATCCAAGACCATATCTTACATTTATTTTAGATATACAAATTATAAAAATTAATCCCAGGTAGATAATTTTCAGATTTCCTAAAGATTCTCAAAAAACAAAGTTATGGCTTGAGTTTATCCAACAAACAAATTATGAACCAAAATATCTTAATTTTTTGTGTTCACGCCATTTTAAAGCAGATTGGTTTGATCGAACCTCAAAACCAAGAATAAGACTTCTACCAACAGCTGTTCCAACAACAAAAGTGGTCCGGTTGAAGTATACTCGTATAAGTAAATAAATTCTTTACTGACTATATCATGTGCCATTTTTTTCGTATAATAGAAGTTTATTGTATGAATGTGATGCACCTTATATAATTTATTACAAAGGTATTTACAAAAACAAACACAAATAGAATTAATAATATGTCAAGTAAGGACATAAGTAGCATATCGCTTGCCTCAAGCTACTGTTTTAGGTCCTATATTCTTTAATTTTATTTTAAATAATTTGTCATTTAAATACAGATGGAAATATTGTAAGTTTTTCAGACGACACAGTTATTCTGTAAAATGTAGAGAACTGGAATTGATTAAAGTTATTAATAGAAACAGATCTTATACAAATTTTCGAATGGTTTAATTATAAAAAATTACAAAACTTTGATAAAACCTATGTTGTTCCATTATACAATTACAAAAATATGGCATCTTCCTATAGAAACAATAAAAGGTAACGTTCAGTAGTTTCATATAAGTATTACAAATGATATCAAATACCTTAAAGTACAAATTAACTCTTATCATAACTGAACTAAACATACAAATAATGCGTTAAATGTACATTTAAGGTACCATTTCGATAAGCGCGACAGACGACAACCGACGTGACAGACGACCACCGACTGAGAACGGTCTCTTCACGTTTTAAACACATCTGTATCTGTATCTGTATCAGTAATGTGTGGAGGGTGGGTTACCCCCATGGCACTTAGGACTCATTAGGCCCATTGTGCATGCATCCTTCTGAGATGATAGGCACCTCCTAGCTCGTGAGCCAGCCTACAGATTTTATGCAGTTGACAACGTCGCCAAGGGGTGCTTCTCTTATATCAGCCGGTGTTAGCCGATACTCGCCGAGTACAAATCTTCTAATAAATGAGAGCGTCGGGCAATCGTAAAGTATATGCTCGATAGTCTCATCTTCTTGTTCGCACCTTCTGCATGGTGCGGATTCTGACAGCCCCATGATATGGAGATGCTTTCGTACTTGACAATGACCAGTCAGAATGCCTGTGACTAGGCGCACACTCAGTCTAGCCATAGTCAAGTATTTGTTTGCTGCAGTGTTGTCAAGATAACTTAAGAGCTCTCTGGCAACTCTGCAGTTTCTTGTTTCATGCTATCTTTCCTTGAATTTCACAAGGGAATGTTCTTTAATTAGGTCTGTCACTACCGATTTTGTCAGGCCAATAGAAGGGCCAGGTCCAAAAAGTATTTGGTTGGCTGCTTTCTTGACTAGTGAATCAGCAAGACGGTTACCTTTCGATGTGACGTAACCTTTTATCTATCTTAAGATGACCACATTGTTGATGGATACTTCGGCCAAAGCTTCGTGACATTCTACTACTAACCCTGAGTAAATTCGTGGTCTGTTCAGGGTGAGTAGTGCTTGTCTGCTATCTGTATAGATGAGCATGTTCCTTCCAGTGATATTGTTACTGGTTATTTTTTTTTGCTGCTATGAGAATACCCGTTAGTTCTGTTTGAACTACACTGGCACTATTTCTGTCTGAAACACATTTCGCACGGCGCGACACTTCTTGACGACACTTTGCATCGGTCTCTGGGCAAAGTGTTTGCTGCGTGTCGCATTCGAGGTCACTGTCCTCAGACATCGCTTGTATTAGGAGGTGATTATTCAATATTTTATAGAATTGGTAGTTTGAAAGTTCTTTCGATCTAGGCAGTCTTGTCAGATACTGGAACAGTATGGGTGAAAAAAAAACCGTAGTTCTGAACAGTAGATTTTAATATAAAGGGAAATAATTATAATTTGTAGTGTAGTTAATAATAAAAAAAGTATATAAAAAACGAAAAATAAAAATTTTTCTACCTAAATTAGAAGGTAAACAAAGAATAAAAACAATAATTTTTTTAATATATACTTAATGTACGGAAACAAAAAAAAACAATGAAAATAATAGGTACCTACTTCTTTTAGATCAGTCTGAATCAGATAATACAAAATCGTTGTGTTTGGCATGCATGTTCTTTTTATGATGCCCTATTAATTCTTTGTTTTATTTTAAATAAAAACAAACCTACAATACTGGCTGCTTATTACGCTGTTTTTACTGCAGAAAATTTATTAGAAAAAATATTCTTTAACCACTTGCTGAAGAATGAGGCAAACTTAATAAATTAAGAACAAAATTTGCTAGAGAGAGAGAGAGATATGCTTTATTGTCGTAAAAAAATTTACAAAAATTTTATAGACAAAGCGTGTAACTTAAATACTAAACATATTATAAAAATAACTAAACAGTAGAAAAAACAAACAGAAACAAACAGACAAAATAGGAATAACAATTGCAATGGATATGCAATATCCGTCATTATAATTATTTTAATTTAATTTTTAAATTTAAATTTAAATTTAAATTTAAATTTAAACTTTAATATTTAATTATTTAATTAATGCCATTGTAAGTGGAACTCAAATGTCTAAAGTACGTTATAAAATTCTGCTACTGTGTAATATGGTCTTTCTAGAAGAAAAGCTTTAGCCAGTCTTCGGAACTTATCGTATGTATTTATAGATTTTAATTGCATCGGAAGGTTATTATACAATTTTTTGGCATTGTAGGTAATGGAATGTTTTAATAGGTCAGAAGTGGGCATTGTTAAATAAACATCAGTCTCTAAATTTCTTGTAGGATATCTACGAGTCGGTCTTTCGGATAAATTTTGAATGTGCTTGCGAACTAAGCAGACGGATTCGAAAATAAATAGAGCAGGAAGGGTTAGAATTTTGAAATTTTTGAAGTAATTTTCGCAATGTGTCCTACTACTTAAACCAAATACATAGCGGATTGCTCTTTTTTGCAGTTTAAAAATAGATTCGAAGAGGTATAAGCTACAAGAACCCTAGAAAGGTAAACCATAGCGAAGGTGAGATTCGAATAAGGAAAAGTAGGTTATTAATGCAGTAGAAGGAGTCAGCTCTTTAGAAACCGATTTAATGGCAAAACATGCAGAGGATAATTTTTTTGCTAAGGTATCTATATGAGCAGACCATTTTAGAGAATTGTCTATATAAAGACCTAAAAACTTGATTGAAGTCACCGTTTGGATCAGATTATTGTTTAGAGTTAGAGGTTGTAAAGTACCTCTGTAAGACAATGTTACAGTTTTACTGGTGTTGAAACAAAGTCCATTCGAATCAGACCAGGACTTAATAGTCACTAGATCTTCACTTATGATAGATTGTAATGTCTGCATGTTAGAATTATTCCAGGTTACACTGGTGTCATCAGAAAATAAAGTAATTCTACCACTTATTCTTAAGTCTGTGATGTCGTTGATGAATAATAAAAACAAAATTGGACCTAATACTGATCCTTGAGGTACTCCACTGCTTAGTGCTAGATTTGTAGAATCCTCACCATTCGCCCGCACCTGTTGATTTCTATTTTCTAGGTAAGTTTTAAACCATTGTAAAGGAGAACCCCGTATGCCATAAATTTGTAACTTATTAATTAAAATATCATGATTTACACAATCGAAGGCCTTTGTGAAGTCACAAAATACTGAAGCGGTGAAAAGTTTATCATTAAGTGAAGTGTATATTTCATTAAGAACGGAAAACATTGCGTCGCTAGTGCATTTTTTAGGTAGAAAGCCATACTGATGAGCTGTGAGGATGTTATGCTTGAAAAGAAAGGGCAAAAGACGGTTTTTCATTAGCCGTTCTACTATCTTCGATAAGGTAGGCAATAATGCGATAGGTCTATAGTTACAGGTTTTGGTTTTGTCGCCACCTTTATGAAGCGGGATTATTATAGCTGTTTTTAGACAGTTAGGAAAGAGACCAATTTCAAAGGATTCATTAATCAGTGAAGTTAAAATGTTGATTACTACATCCGGTATATTTAGAAATATTTTGGTGGACAGGCCATCAATTCCACAGGAAAATTTATTTTGGATGTTGTTTATGGTTTGCACTAGTTCATGCTTATCTACTGGTCTTAGGAAGAAACTTTCAGTGATCCTTTTAGTAGGTAGGAGGAAGGAGAGAGCATCCTGACTCGAAGCTATGTTAGATTTGATATTTTTACTTACATTTACGAAATAATTGTTTAGTTCATCTGGGCTAGGATTTACACTGTTTGAAGAACGGGTTTTATTCCTTAAGTCATTTATTATAGACCAGGTTTCTTTGGAGGAGTTTTTAGCTCTTGCGATGCGATTTTTGTAATAGTTTTTCTTAGCAGATTTGATGATTTTCCGATACAATATTCTGTAGTTGTTGATATAGTTTAATATTAGGGGGTTATCTGTGTACTTTTTAATATACATGAGTGACCTCATATTTTTAGATGATGTTCTTATTCCTTTAGTTGTCCAAGATTTATGACATTTAGTTTTAATGGGGCGAAGTGGGAAAGCTGTATTGAAACACATAATTATTTTATTTAAGAAGTCTAAAAATTTAGAGTTAATATCTTCAGAAAGACCATTCCAATCAGTAGTTAGACATAAATTATAGAAATTTTTGAAATTATGCTTAGAGAAAATTCTACCTAGCTGACGGACTTTTTTTGGAGCTGTACGGGGTATCAAAAATTTGGCAAATACTGCTTCGTGGTCTGAGAGATCTGAACTAATTACTTGGTGCTCTACATCAACGGGTTTAAAATCAGAGACTACGTAATCTATAATTGTAGATGTTGTTTCTGTGATTCTAGTTGGAGAATTTACGTGCATAGTGAGACTGAATGATGCAAAAATATTGATCAAAGACTTTTGAGTAGCACATACATTAGCAAAGTCAATATTAAAATCGCCGCATAAAATTTTCTTACTTTTTATAGGCAATGCGTCAAGTAGATTAAGAAGATTCTCTAGAAAGAGGTGAACATTTGATTTAGGTGTTCTATAAATACAAATAATAAACAAATCAATGTTTTTGTTGTTTACAATGGAAAATTCGAAGAAATTTTCAGCTTGTAGAAAGTCGTATTTAGATACAGCAGAAAAGTCCTTGTCTATGGATAAAATTAGAGTTCCACCATGGTCTGTATTACTTCTATCATATCTGCTGACGATAGTATATTTTTCGACAAAAACTGGTTCACCAACTTGTAACCAGTGTTCTGTAATAGCAACTATTTGGGGAAACCCTAACTCTTCCAAAAACAAATACAATTCATCAGTCTTATTCCGTATTGATCGAATATTAATTAGAACCATTCTTAATTTACTGTCGGCATAGCCAGTAAGACTAGTTGGGGATTCTAGTTCCCCAGGACACGTCGTATTAATTAAAAAATTTTCCTAGGTGAATCGGCAGTAAAATAACGATGATTGTACTCCCTTTGCTTCTGCGATATAGAGACAAAAACAGTGAATCTACTTAAAAACAGTAGGTCTGGCAACGCTGATCGTTTCCTCGAATGGTTGTCTGAGGGTGTCATGTCACCTATCTCCTTGCTTCCCAAATGTACGGAGCGTAACATTCATGCATCTGTCGTTCTTGAGATCGTCTTGGTGGTTTCCTGTCTCCTGTCGTGCCTACCGAAATGGTACCTTTAAAAATAATCTATTATTAAAAATATTACCTATAATATTATGTAATAAAATGATCAGAAATTCTCTTTGATATTAGGAAGTTTTATATGTACTCCAACAAAAACATCTAAGGAAGAAATATCACAGCGGTGTTTGACCTAAATATAAGTAAGTATAGGATATTTAATTTATTTTTAACGCATATCTCCAAAACATATTTATTTTTCAAATCTTAATAATTTGTAAAATGTAGATTAACAAAGACATTGTCATAATAAAGACGTAAAAAAGTAAATTTTTTTGTTAATACATTATTGCTTTGATTTTTCAAACGAAATCCCTTCATAAATTATCTCAAAAATATTTTCCTACATTTATCCAATCCAACATGCAATTTTAGAGTAAAATTTGTTCATATAATAAAGGTTATTAAAAAAAATGCAAACTTCTTGTAAGAAAATAGCAATTCGTTAAAATGAGAGAAATCGGTAAATTTAGATAATATGCAAATGAAAATTTAATATTTTCTTTTCTACGCCCCTTTATGACACTACGTCACTGGTAGACCGGAAACACTTGTCGCGATTCCAAGGTCGTTTTGGATTCCTTCTTCCTGACTATATATATTCTAAGCTACGAACCGTGTTTTTTCATCGTCTTGTTCAGAGATTAGCTCTGGTCTTGTTTATATAAGGATAAGCAGTCTATATAAATTGTATGTCATTGTTTCGGACACATTACTGTCTTACATGTCACCAATTCTCAAAAAATTATTGTCCAAATTCATTAATCTTTTTATTTTCATCAGTATCTAACATTAACTTATCATCCATTAAAAGTAAGTGTGTAAATTATTTTAGTATTATGTAAATGTCAAAATATTGTCGGTATACAAGAGAAGGTGACAAAAATTTTACATTTTTTAGTTTGTAATTCCCATGTACCTTAAATTCAATATTACGAAAAAAAATGCCATAAAAATGCTTATAATTTAAAATTCCACAATGAACAAGTCCTTTTTGTAAATATATGTACACGAGAAAATTATTGAAATTCTAATAACTCAAAACTACTATCGGTGGGCTTGGTCACCTTCTCTTGTATACCAACGATATCTTAGATAAGAATATTGCTGTACAAAGTATATCAAAATTTAAAATACTTCACACATCATCATTTAAAAATCTGGGTCCGTATAAGATTAATAGTGTCGGAATTAAAAGAAAAAAATTATTGCAATAAAAAGTACTCATTTTATATAGTAAATACCTAAAAAAAATTTGCGGAAACTCCACAAAATTTTGAGAAAAATAAATTAAAAGTTGTAATTTTATAGGTTATTTTGGTTTTATCATACTATTATGTAGGTGACAATTTCGAAGTTTTAATGATATTATAATTCAAGCAACTTACTTTTGTTACATTTTAACTGAAATTAGATATCTATGGAAAATTATTTTGCATTTGCTAATTTAATTTATATTAAAATTAAATGCATTGTATTGTCTGTTTAACCATTTACTTCCACAAAACATAAAATGATAAAAATAAATCATCAAATTACCTTTGTTGGCACATGACACATGGGGTAGTTGAGTTTGCACCGTTGCCATATTAGCAAAGTTTCTCCAGGTTTTATGTGCCTAGACTTTATAGATAGATGAGAGTTCAGAGCTAATTCGAAGCACTAAAAAGTACTTGTTTTATACAGTAAGTTAAAAATTTATGGAAAATCACGAATTTTTAAGAAAAATTTAATCAAAAATTGCAGTTTTTAGCTTATTTGCATTATTATTGACATCGAACATGTATGTATTATTTACAAAACAATTATGGTATTGATATGAAAAGAGATATACGTATCTGTGATTTTTTTACTTTTAAATTTTTGTGGTGTGGCTTTTAAGTAGTAATTACCGACTTTATGTAAAATGGTATTTAATTACATAATATATGTTATGAGAGTTTATAATAAAACTGATGAATAGTTGTTGGAATGAATGAGTAGGAATAAGTCAGTGAAATCACAATTAAGATGAAAACAACGTCTTTGCCTAACCTATCGTCGGCCGAGAGTGCCTTTTCCATCATAAGATCATGCTACGCTCGTCCCACCCACCTCCTAACCACTACAAAAGGAAGCGCGCCTGGCCTACGTTTCGAAATTTGCGCTAATTTCGAAACGTAGGCCGGGTGCGCCATTTTTCCCCCTTAGAGCACGCTTACGCAAAAGAGATGAGCAAAGCGAGCGCGCTTGGCCTACGTTTCGAAATTCGCGCGAATTTCGAAACGTAGGCCAGGCGCACCATTTTCCCCCTTAGAGCACGCTTACGTAAAAGAGAGCGAGCGAAGCGAGCGCGCCCTGTTTACAAGAGCGTGCTCTAAGGGGGAAAAATGGCGCGCCCGGCCTACGTTCCGAAATTCGCGGCGAATTTCGAAACGTAGACCGGGCGCGCTCGCTTCGCTCGCTCTCTTCTGCGTAAGGGTTTTCTAAGGCAGAAAATGGCGCGCCCGGCCTACGTTTCGAAATTCGTGCGAATTTCGAAACGTAGGCCGGGCGTGCCATTTTTCCTTATTAGAGCACGCTTTCGTAAGCCGGGCGCGCTCGCTTCGCTCGCTCTCTTTTACGTAAGCGTGCTCTAAGGGGGAAAAATGGCGCACCTGGCCTACGTTTCGAAATTCGCGCAAATTTCGAAACGTAGGCCAGGCGCGCTACCTTCTGTAGTGGTTAGGAGGTGGGTGGGACGAGCGTAGCATGATCTTATGATGTAGATGGAAAAGGCACGCTCGGCTGACGTTAAGTTAGGCAAAGACGTTGTTTGCATCTAAATTGTGATTTCACTAACTTATTCCTACTCATTTATTCCAACAACTATTTATCAGTTCTATTATAAACTCTCATAACATCTATTATGTAATTAAATTCCATTTTACGTAAAGTCGGTAATTGCTACTTAAAAGCCACACCACAAAAATTTAATAGTAAAAAAATCACTGATGCGTATATCTCTTTTCATATCAATACCATAATTGTTTTGTGAATAATACATACATGTTCGATGTCAATAATAAGGCAAATAAGCTAAAAAACTGCAATTTTTGATTAAATTTTTCTTAAAAATTCGTGATTTTCCATAAATTTTTAACTTACTGTATAAAACAAGTACTTTTTAGTGCTTCGAATTAGCTCTGAACTCTCATCTATCTATAAAGTCTAGGCACATAAAACCTGGAGAAACTTTGCTAATATGGCAACGGTGCAAACTCAACTACCCCATGTGTCATGTGCCAACAAAGGTAATTTGATGATTTATTTTTTCATTTTATGTTTTGTGGAAGTAAATGGTTAAACAGACAATACAATGCATTTAATTTTAATATAAATTAAATTAGCAAATGCAAAATAATTTTCCATAGATATCTAATTTCAGTTAAAATGTAACAAAAGTAAGTTACTTCAATTATAATATCATTAAAACTTCGAAATTGTCACCTACATAATAGTATGATAAAATCAAAATAACCTATAAAATTACAACTTTTAATTCATTTTTCTCAAAATTTTGTGGATTTTCCGCAATTTTTTTTTAGGTATTTACTATATAAAATGAGTACTTTTTATTGCAATAATTTTTTTCTTTTAATTCCGACACTCTTAATCTTATACGGGCCCAAAAATCTATTCAAACAGCAGCACTTATTATATCCATATCCATTATTATTTTAAATGACGACGTATAACTGTCGTTCCATTTATTTTAGTAATGTAGGTATCCATTGTTCATTTATTTACAGGTTCATATTATGTAATACAAATCATAGCAAATATTCAAATTGTCAACGATATATATTTACTTTAAAATTCTTTTTTGTACCAACTGAAAACCCATTAAGAAATATGTCGGTTTCACTGTATTCATCGCCTATTAAGAAAAAGAAGAAGAAGAAGGGCGTAAGTCGCTGTAAAAGTATAATGGAAATGATGCAGTTACTACCCATGGTAATAGCACCGTCAAAAAATATTTGCAGTCAAGAGGCCAAAGATAATAAAAGAGAATTAAAAACGAATTCTCCCAAGCAAGGTGGGAAAAGTGAAGCTGTAGGTCCAAATTTTCCAAACGAGGCTAGTAAGTACCCAATTTGCCGTTTTAATACTTTAGTCAATAGTTTTTTCTAAACTTTTAAATTTATTAAATCACTGGAGTCATTTTCACTGCAGGTTTTATACACTTTTTACGTATAGTTTTGGAGTTAACAGACATGAATTAGGTGCATGTATCATTTGGCTGATATCAGATCGCCGGAAGCTAGACGATTGTAACAAGGGCGCTTTCTTAATAGTCATTTTAAAAGTACAAAAGTACATAGAAGGTTGACTGAAGCAAGTACTTTGACGTACGCGAATTTCGAAACGTCGGCCGGGCGCGCCCTTTTTTCACCTATAACATAGATTCCCGCTACGCTCGTTCCACCCACCTTCTAATCACCACTTGGCAACTACGCATTTCCTCATCACAAGATTAGGGTTTTTGTTTACTCATAACCATCACAATTGTTATCATGACAACAGTTTTTGCATAACAGATTTTGGCTAAACAAAAATTGAGCCCAAATGAAGCTGACTTATCCAGAAAAGCTATCAAAAACCTTCACAACAATCATCTTTGGGCCGACGAACATCCCAGTGAAATAATGTGGACAGATGAAGCTGACTTATCCAGAAACGCTATCAGAAATGTTCACAATAATCATCTTTAGAATTTGTTTAATATACAGACTTATAAGATGTTATGTTGGGAATGGAGTGTTAATACACCTACCTAAAAGATCTACTGTGTCCCCTTCTGTCGCTAATGCAGCATGGAATTGTCTCAATGCCTATAACGACCCTTTCAATCATATCTTCTCAAGGAAGTGTAGAATTTGAAGTGGCTTCAAGTTAGGTAAATCTCCCTTTTCTATTTGATATTGTATCCATTATCATTGATCGTTTGACAGCATAAGCCATCTATTCCTAACCTAGGGATCTGGCCTTTGCCCTCGTCTTTTTGGTTGACCATATTCCACAGTGTGGTCGATAGTCCCACATTTTGCGCTTCTATTAACTGTAGAAACTTCTTTACAGTCTGCCCTTGACTTCTTGGGAGAAAGAGTGTGGCTGTATGTGATTTCAGGATGTCTTCTCCCGCATACACATCCAACTTAACTACCTTCAGTTGCTCAGGTATAGAATTTTTGTCCTGAACCACTTTGCTGACTGGAAGTGAATGCCAGCAAACATCTCTTCTATTATGGCGTCATCCACTAGAGTTTATTCGTTCGCATTGAGGATAGTCTCAGTGTAACCCTTAGGTTGGATCGCTACGCGCTCCGCCTTGACAACAGTTGTTTAACTGTCAGAAGCGGAGGTAGCGGCTACTTTCCTTTTTTTTTCCTTTACGGTTGTGTGGTGTTGTTTCCGTTTAGCTATCTTTTCAGATCCCTAGAATTGGTTTTACTTTTCTCTCCCTGGGATTTGTGCTCTACGGCTTTCTATTTCGCTTCCTCCGGTGTCATGCCATGATCCAGGTAGCGAAGGTACCACCAAACCCCTGTCCCACTGAGGCCATGCCTCAGTGGATCGTCCCTTCCACCAGGGTATCCTAGCTGAGGTAGGGGTAGTAGCTTCCGTTTAGATTTTTTTCTGAGGGGAGCTTTTCTCGCCGATGAGTGGTGAGAGGAGGATGAAGAAGATAGAGCGATAATGCTCCTCTTATCTTTTCCGTTCACCTCTTTCTTTTCCAATTTACCTTTTGTGAGGGTATCTCACTTGAGAGGTTGAGGAAGATTGATCGCTATGGATGGCAGGCTGCTTTTGATAAGATTTTTTTATATTTTGTCACTTTCTGACAGTGAAAATGCCGCCCCTAAGATTTGTCGCCCTGACAATTGCCCGGGTTGTCCGGCCTTGGAGCGGCCTGTTATGAGACAATGTGTTATATGAATCTTTTAAATCGATTTTGTGTTTCTTGTGTTTAAACCATTTTTTATTAAAGTTTGTTCTGAATCAGAGAGAATTGTGGTAGTTAACAAATCTTTTAAATAATTGATGATCATGTACCTCTCAAAGTAGAGGGCATTTTCAATAACTTATCTTATTTCTATGTTCTATTTTGTTTTATCACGAAGGTTGTCATTAATTTCTTAACAGACGATTTATAATTTTGTTAAAATTATTAATAACAGATTCACTTAATCCGAATTATGAAGAGAGTTGTTTAAAATCAAATTTGTTGCTAAATAATTTAAAAAACACAAAATACACATAGGCGCCGGGTTTTGTTTATCAAAATTGTTACAAAAAAGTTTATATGGCGTTATTTTACTTTATAATATCCAAATAGTTTTTTTTTAGTAAGTCAAAACTAATAAATTTGAAATTCAAAATATATTCATTTATTAAAAAAATATTAATTTAAAGTATGTTTCCTAGATGTTGACAATAAAAAGGATGAAATGATACTACCCTGGAGAAAATTTCACGAAATACCAGAGACAAACTTTCATTGTTTTCGTACAAAAGATTTGGAAAAGTTTATGGAAGAATATCCTTTACTAATTAACACATCAACTCCGCCACATCCGTATGAAGAATATGTTGAAGACTGGACTGGATCATTAAATGGTACCCATGCTGTCTTACCTTTAGCACCACTTTACAGAAATAATATATTTTCATAACATTATAGTTTTTACGACCAGAATATTATTTGTAATTCAACGAAAAATATGTAAGAGATGAAAAAAACTTCTATTCTAAAGATACATAGAAATTATGCATACATTTTGTGAATTTTGATGACATTAAATGAATTTATGGGTTATTTTTTGTTGAAGTATCATTTCTTATGTAATAAACTTTGTTTACAATGAAAATTTCAAGTAATAATGTCACTGTGTGGAAGTGGATAAAGAACTAACCCAAAACATCTTAAATTAACTAGTGAAATATGGATAAGTTTTAGTCTGAATTTGTTTGAATATTTCTATTACTTAAAATAACCAAAAAAGGTTGACAGCTGTGTGCACGTAGTTTAGATTCAAAAGGAAAGACTTGTATTTCGTACAAAACTTTTTAATTAATAAATGCAAAGCGCTTTCGGCTTATTTGCCATCATCAGTGCTTATCTACAAAAATTGTGGATGTAAACTTACAATTAAAAAAAAAATAATAAATAAAAAAAAATAAAAAAATAAAAATAAAAAAAATAAAAAATAAAAAAAATTAAAAAATAAATAAAATTAAAAAAAATTATAAAAAAATTATAAAAAAAATTATTAAAAAAAAATAAAAAAAAAAAAATATGAATAAGATTTTTGACTTAAAAGTCTTATTCAGGTTTTATATTTTTTTTTAAATTGTAAATTTACATCCACAATTTTTGTAGATAAGCACTAATGATGGCAAATAAGCCGAAAGCGCTTTGCATTTATTAATTAAAAAGTTTTACACGAAATACAAGTCTTTCCTTTTGAATTTCTATTACTTTCTGTTTCTCCTAGGTCTTTGATGTGTATTTTAAATAGTAGTGACAAAATTTAGTCACAACTGTCAACAAATACTTGGGAATACGCCATTTCAGTGATGATGTAATTATGGTTCCACTGAGTGCGTTTTGTTCGTTTTGTTTACCTAAATTATATCGTTTTTTCACTTTTATAATTATATTCCTATAAGTAGATAACATGCATCAAATATACAATCGTTTAGTTAACAATTACACGCCTTTAAACTATTTTTTAGGACCTGCAAACAATATTTAGAAAAAAACTTAAAACCTCAGATAAACATATGAATAATAGATTACTAACGGTCTGGATCTATTTGAAGCTTAGACTAGGCATTTTTGTATCTGTAACGTGTGGAGGGTGAGTTACCCAACGGCACTTAAGCCTCATTAGGCCCATTGTGCATCCTCCTGAGAAGATAGGCACCTCCTAGCTCGTGAGCCAGCCTACAGATTTAATGTAGTTGACAACGTCGCCAAGAGATGCTTCTCTTATATCGGCCGGTGGTAGCCGATACTCGCCGAACACACATCTTCTGATAAATGATAGCGTTGAGCAATTGTAAAGGATATGCTCGATGGTCTCATCTTCTTGTTCGCACCCTCTGTAGAGTGCGGATTCTGACAGCTCCATGATATGGAGATGCTTTCGTACTTGGCAATGACCAGTCAGAATGCTTGTGACTAGGCGCAAATTCTGTCTATTCATAGTCAAGTATTTTTTTGCTGCAGTGTTGTCAGGATAACTTAAGAGCTCCCTGGCAACTCTGCAGTTTCTTGTTTCATCCCATCTGTCCTTGAATTTCACAAGGGAATGTTCTTAGATTAGGTATGTCACTGCCGATTTTGTCAGGCCAATACAAGGGCCAGATCCAAAAAGTATTTGGTTATCTGCTTTCTTGGCTAATAAATCAGCAAGACCTTCTGATGTGGCGTGACCTTTTTTCTATCTTAAGGTGACCACGTTGTTGATGGATACTTTGGCCAAAGCTTCGTGACATTCTAGTACTAACCCGAATAAATTTGTGGTCTGTTCAGGGTGAGTAGTGCTTGTCTGCTATCTGTATAGATGAGCATTTTCCTTCCAGTGATATTGTTTCTGGTTATTTCTTTTGCTGCTATGAGAATCCCCGTTAGCTCTGTTTAAACTACACTGGCACTATTGCTTACAGCCCATTTTATGTTTAGGTTTAAGAATCTGGAGTATATTCCACATCCTGAGCCTTGTTTTGTTTTAGAACCGTCGGTGTAGATATGAATCGTACCTGCCACTTCCGGCTCTTCTATTTGTTCTATTATAACTTTATATGGCTTATGAAAGATATATTTCGGTGAGATGGAGTCCATGTTCGCTTGAAGCAGTGGGAGCGAATCCAGCGCCTCCTGCCAAAAGTGACGTGTCGCCTCACCAGATCCTACACCAGGTTCTATTCCGACCTTATTCCGACCGTCCGAAGGCATGTCATTGTCGGCAGAGCAACCTGCTTGATGTAAATATTAAGGGGAGTGAGACTAAGAATGACTTCCATCGCTCTAGTCGGTGTTGTTTTCATGGCTCCTGTTATCTTGAGACATGCTGTTCGAATTTGTTCTAGTTTACGGATAGCTGTTAATTTTTGGGTTTTCGGTACCCAGACAACTGCACCGTATGTTAACATAGGTCTTATGATAGCCGTGTAAGTCCATGCGACGACTCTGGGGGAGAAACCCCAGATGCGCCCCACGGTTCGGCGGCATTGTTCATAAGCAATGTATGCTCTTTTAACTCTGTTTTCTAAATGCGAGTTCCATGTCAATGGTGAGACCTAGGTACTTCATCTCTGTTGCAAAGTTCAGTTTTGTGTTTAGGAGTTCTGGAGGTTTTAATTCAATTTTCAACCTTTTCCTTGTGAAAAAGACCATTTCTGTCTTCTTAGGATTGATAAACAGTGAATGATCCTTGCACCACTTTTCTATAATTTTTAGAGCTACTTGCATTTTTTCGCAGAGTATTCTCTCAAAATTCCCTATTTGCAGAATAACCAGGTCATCTGCATATCGTCGGCTTAATATGAAAATTGCATAAGTCCAAAATAAACAATTTTACAGGAGAGACAAAAAACGAATTTACGGCTTATTTAAAATTTATAGCTAAATAAAAATTACATTGTTATGAAATTGCACAACTCCATTCAAAATTTAAACATGGTTTACAGATCAATATTTGTTGAAGTATAATCGATTTAATATAACTTTGAGTCACTTGTACTTATTTTTACGTTATTATTACAAGCTTTATATTGTGTTTTTAGTAAAATTTAGTGACAATTTTCGTAAACTAAGAATATATTTCTGTAGTTTTAACAGCGGTGAACCAGATTCAGCCAAAATCGCAAAATAAAAAAAATTTGGACTTATGCACTTTTCATATTAAGCCGACGACACAGTTTATAGCTTTTTATACACTGAGGTGAACGCACCTCCTTCTGTTGACATTTGACAAGTCAAAGTCTTCAAGTGTCGCTTGTCACCACTGTCATGTGGAAACGGTTAAACAACTTGAACCAAAATGAAGAGAGAAATTTAAATTTGAAAATATTAATATTAATAAAATTATGATTTAGCAAGTTGTAAATATCCCGAAATATATAATTTTGGGAGTGAGGATGACCAGGAACTTGTTGGATACGTTGTGGACAGTAGGTAGACTTTTTCATAATTATAATGTATATAAAATATATAAAAAAACCTTCAGTTTTTTTACTTTGGCCTTCTGCGTTTTACTTTCTTCATATCAAATATTGTATTCTAGATTCAAATTTCAATATATCTTCCACAGTCACCCTCTAATTGTAAATTTCTTTAAATTTTAACTAATTTGTTAACCTTTTTTCAATTTTGTGAATAGTGAGGGTGGCATGATTCCTTAATTCCACACAAGCTAACTTGCTTCTGGAGATCAGATTTGATTTGTAAGGGCTTATCCCACACTCACTATTCCCAATACCAGTTTTTGTCACTTTGTTGTTTCTTGTAATTTTTAATTTGTTTAAACAATTGTATATATATTATACTATTTTAACTTTTGACTTAAAAGTCTAATTCAGATTTTATAATATATTTTTTAAAATCTTTTTAAATTGTAAGTTTACATCCACAATTTTTGTAGATGAGCACTGATGATGGCAAATAAGCCGAAAGCGCTTTGCATTGATTAATAAAAAAGTTTTGCACGAAATACAAGTTTTTCCTTTTGAATCTAAACTACGTGCACACAGCTGTCAACCTTTTTTGGTTATTTTAATAAAAGAATCAGTTCGCTCACTCGGACCAATTGGATGTTCCAAAATAACATCCACTCCAGGGATACAAATTCAGGATGCGCAGAAGACTGCTGTTTGAATATAGGCGGTTGTCATATATTGTATTAGGCCATTGATCTGGCAACCTAGGGATACGACATGCGTAAACGAAAAGTGGGACCGGTCCGCCATTACTGTGAGTGCAAATTGTCAAATTTTATAGGTTATATTTTTAGTGTCATTTGTGTAATTAAATTTGAATTTAATTTGTGTTTGAGCAAATTTTGAGTGTTACAAACTTATAAAGTATATAATGCCTTGCTGTGTTATACGTTCCTGCTCTAGCGATAGACGTTTTTGTGAAAAATCGATTGGAATAACGTTTCATAGGTTAGTATCAAAATTATAAATATTATACAGGACAGTATTATGACAGGTTTGTATAAAATTTGTAAAAGTATGCTTTTAAAAATGCAAAAAAAATTATCTATCAACTGTTGGGCCTACCTATATTGGAATAATACTTTTTCATACGAAATAATATTTATAGATTTCCAAAAAATTCTATAATACGTAGCGCGTGGATACAGTTTGTCAATAAGTATAATTGGTAACCTTCTAAATTCAGCAGTATATGTTTCAAGCATTTTCTTGAGAAGTACATTAATCGTACGCCATTTCGTTTATCAAATTTAATTTATAGGCATTTATATTCTTATTTCTATTTAAATATAACCTACATTTGCTGTCCTTCCACCAATTTTATTTATTAGTTCTACAGCTGATTGAAAAGTAGAGCTTCATGTTTTGTGTATGCATGAGTATTGTTTGTTTTATTATAGTTAATTTAAAACAATATTAATATACCTTTTTAATTACCTATAATTTGTTTCAGATTAGTGCGTTTAAAGGAATTGGTGAAAATGAGGCGATTCGCCAACTTTGGGGATGTGCCAGAAAAGTGACATCAAAGTTATTCAACGGTTCCAGAATAAAGCATTAAGGAACAACGTCAATGCTGCACCCTGGTACTGCCACAATACTGATCTTCATAGGGACCTTAAAGTGGAGACTGTTGAAAATACAATACAAAAATTTGCCAGTAGTCACCAACAACAACTGTTCGAGCATGGAAACCTCGAGATTATCCAGCTCCTCAACAATGCCAAATCTAATAAGAATACTCAAGAGACCAAGCCTTTTGAGTTCAGTGATGTTAAAGCATAGTATAGTGCAGTTAAGTGATTTAGACTCTAAGGTATACTAGATAGTAGAATATCAATTTGTGAAGTTTTTCATCCCTTGATAAGTTAGAATAAAATTTCTAATTGATTTTAATGATTAGATTGTAATAATCGTAAATGTTTCTTTACTTGGGGCATTTATTAAAAAAAATGTTGCAAGACGCACTATACAAACTTAAATATCACATTTTCAAAACTTTTGGTATTTTATCAACAATAATTATAAACGTCAGTTGGCTACTCAGTACTACACTTGTCAACTACGTTTCCTTTTTATGATAAATTTAAATTAATAATATGCCAAAATAGTGTAGGGGAGAGTGGGCCACAGTGGGTCATGTTCCACAATGGGTCAACGCCGCTCCTGTATTTCTCGAGAATACTACTCAAACGACTTATGGTGTCCGTAGTACGAACTACTAGATACACCTTCTAACGAACAGTGTGCTGTGATCAGTTGTAGTTCTGTCGTTGTATGCATAAAGTTGAAAGTGACATTATAAAAACTAAAAATTGTGTAATTCGGTAAGTTTGTTGTAATCATTTTATAGTGGAAATATTGCTAATTTTTAGTATATCATTAAGTAGTATATAAAGTGAGCTACTAAATAGCATATTAACAAAGTAGAAGAATGAATTTCATAAAATCTACACGTGGTCCACAATGGGTCTGTTTGTGTGGGGTACAATGGGTCAGTGCAAAATCGATGTAAAATTTTACTTTTGGTTTATAGCCTCAAAATGACACGAAACCGGAAACGAAAAACCGATAAAGGTACATTTACAGAGGAAATGATGAGAAGGGCAGTTAATTTGGTTATGGCAGAAAGTGTTTCTATTAGACAAGCTGCAGAACGAAGTGGCATTAAATTTTCAACTCTTCAGCGGTGAGTCATAACAATTCTATTTTGTGCATGTAACATAAAATTTTGAATTTTGGTTTTGCAGATATGTTAAAAAGGAAAAAACAAAAGCAGATGGCGAAACTATTCGACTGGTTCCTAATTATGCTAGTCGTCAAATATTTACCACCGAACAGGAAAAATTATTAACAGACTACCTTGTTCAATGTGCAGGCATGTGTTATGGAAAATCTACCAGGGATGTAAGAGAAATTACTTATGAAATGGCGACCATTAATAACATAAAAGTTCCTGATAACTGGCATAGGGATAAGAAAGCAGGACTAGAGTGGATGCGCTCGTTCCTCAAAAGAAACAAATTGAGTCTAAGAATCCCTGAAGGTTGTTCTCTGTCTCGTATGACATCGTTTAATAAACATAATGTTGATATATTTTTTACAAACCTAGAAAATTTGTATAAACTTAAAGAACATTTTGCTAATGGAACTCGGGTGTGGAATTTAGACGAGACAGGAACTACCACAGTTCAGTCATGCAGAAAAATAATTACAAAACAAGGTGTCAAACAGGTGAACGCGGCAACTAGCCAAGAACGCGGTACATTAGTAACAACTTGTGTGGCTATTAATGCTATGGGCTCCTTTATTCCCCCTGTAATGATCTCTCCGAGACAACATTTTAAACCACACATGATCAACGGAGCCCCTGTTGGCACCTTAGGTTTAGCTAACCCCAGTGGATGGATGACCACGGAACTTTTCCCGCAAGTTATACAACATTTTGTACAGTTTACGGCAGCCTCAAAAGAAAACCCGTGTTTATTAATATTGGATAATCATGAGAGCCATCTTTCGTTAGCAGCTCTAGACTTAGCAAAATCCAAAGGCATCACGGTATTAACGTTACCACCTCACAGTAGCCATCGTATGCAGCCCCTGGATGTTTCTGTGTTCGGACCGTTTAAAGCTTACTATAACGAAGCAGTTCAAGCATGGCTGTTGGCGCACCCAGGAATTCCACTTACCATCTACGACGTAGCCTCCTGCGTAGGAACAGCGTTTAAGAAATCAATGGTCCCAACAAATATTACAAAAGGTTTCGAGCGAGCTGGGATTTTTCCGTTTGACAAAACAATATTTTCAGACGCTGATTTTTTGTGTAGCTCTGTAACTGATAGGGAAAATCCCGCAGAGATACAACATCCTGAGGGAGGGGTATCTAATGTTGCAACCTTCACAACCCCTTCTTCGGATGAAACTGCAGAAGCCGGATCTAGCACAGAAACACCGTGTGTGCCTACAACTTCATCGCACTCGGATACCGATAACAAAAAATTTTTGAGTCCAGCCCATTTTAAAGGATTTCCAAAAGCAAAACCAAGGAAAGCAACTAGGAAACCTCGAGAAAAAGGTAGCAGCATTATTGCCACCAGTTCTCCTGAACAGTTAAAATTGAAAGAAAAAGAGGAAAAGAAGAAAGAAAAAGCGGAAAAGCAAAAAGAAAATGCCGAAAAGAAACGTAAAGTTAAACAAAAGAAACCTCGAGTTACAGTTACTGAATCGGATGAAGAAGAGAACGAAAATGACCAACATTGGTTCTCCGGTTCTTCAGATGATAGTCTCGATTTGGTTGATGTCGATAATCAGGAAGAGGATATTACAGCACTCTTCTTGAATGGTATTTTAGAGAGACCATTGAAGAAAGACGAATTTATTCTCGTCGAATTTAGCGAAAATAAATCAAAATATAAATTATATTATGTTGGCCAATATACAGGGGTTACCGCTGAAGATGGAGCGTATGAAACCAAGTTCCTACGCCGCAGTTTTAAACATGATAACGCCTTTTTATTTCCCAAATATCCCAGATATAGCGGATATACCAGAGCAAGACATAAAATTAGTATTACCGCCTCCAATCAAATATTCGTGGTACAAAAAGAGTGCAAGGTATCATAAAATTTGATATTAGTTTTTACAATATCGCTATAAGATAATTAAAATGAATGTAATATTTCTTTTTTATTATATTTATTTCGATGCAACTAGCTAATTTAATGATTTTCCTATTTTTTTAACCCATTTCTAGGTTGACCTATAGTGGCCCATGTCGTGACCCATTGTGCCCCAATTAATGGTCTACAATGGGTCAAAATTTTGATTTGGCATTTTGAATTTTCTGTCTTTTTTCTTTATTTATTTTAAAATTTTAGCGACTAGATATCTTCTCCATGAGATTAACCGTTGGCTGCACGCATTCACAAGTGTCACTATCGTGTCAAAAAAAATTAGAAACATTGTAAAGTAAAAATTGACCCATTGTGGCCCACTCTCCCTACCTTTAATGATTTTGTCATGAATATTCGCGAGCTGCTTGTATGGAGTATCAGTGACAATTTCCATGCCGACAAGTTCCAAGGCACCAAACATTCAGTGCTGTGTTTCGACATATTCCAACACATGGGCATACTATGTTAATATATCTTTTGATATTTAAACTCTTCTAGCTTGGTAACCATGTAGAATTGGATATTTGTTCATAGGACATTTTATGCTTGAAATGAATTCAGGAATATGATATTTAAGTTTGTATAGTGCATATTATGAACATACTGTATATAAAGTACTTATAATAATAAACATTTAACATCAATACTCACTTAGTTTTTTTTAATGAGACTAGCAACAAAACCATAACCGTTTGTCTAGTATTAAAAATAAATATCACTCATATATATGAATAAGAAAATATTAAAACTTTATTCCTTGTACAATTTTATTTAATCACAGTACACATTATTTGCATTTACAATATTTGCTTGTCGTTCATATGCCCCAGTCTGTTTTGTTCATCATTTCTAGTGGCTTTTTCTGCTAAACTTTAGTCCCTATTCTACCTTCACGTAGGTAATGAATTATTCAACCATTTAGTCAACAAAAGGGTTTTACTTGTTTTACAGTAAGATACTTATCTGTAATGTTCAAGTTTTAGAATTTGAACTTGGATTAGGCCCATTTTCGTCAATTTTGTTCTTAGAGCTTTTGGAAAAACACTTGGGAAGTACTCTTACAAATTTATTTCTTATTTTACCTAGCGAAGAAATTGTGTATAAGGAAATATTCTGGTTTTTACCTCAGTGGCCAAGAAAAACGCTTACAGTGGATACTTTTCCTAACTCGATAAACATTTATTACCTAGATGATGCTTAACCAGAAATAGTACAATAAAAACTTGTAAATCCGGTTCTGCTCTTCCGCCATTTTTAGTGAGTGCAAAAAGCCACGCCTACCGGTCCCACTTTTGTATATCAAAAATAATACATATGACGTATCCTTACGTTGCCTTATCAATGTATTAGGCATTCTAAACAAATGAACTGTCAGTGGGAAGATTTGATATATCAAGGGTTGCGACATACGTAAAATCATGAATAATGGATTACATTTAAATATTTTATGTCAAACACAATAAAAACAAGATACATTTATTCATAAATTGGCAGCTTTGTGACTATTATTTCGAATAAAAAAAAAACGTTCAAGATGCAAGACTATGTCTCTACCCCCTTAGATATACCAGACCTTCTCATTGACAGCTATTGTTTGACAGGTCGTTGGAATGCTTAATTGGTAATAGTAAGAGAGCCCACTGCAAATTACGACCGCCATCTGATAACAAAATGAAATATGCTCCAAAGACATGTAACAACATTGTACTTTACCAAATTGCTCCCTGTGCCAGTCCTGTAATCCAGAGCAAAAAGATAAAAAAAAAAAATATTTAAGTTCAAAAAATTACATGAGACATGACAGCGATAATTGTGTTTTCTCCAAAATTACAATCCTTATTCATTGTGAACCAAGCTTTTATACCTGAATTATTAATATTTTTACCTAACTTTGGCAGAGATAGTCAATAATAATTATAAACTCTTGTTAGACAATTCTTTTAAACTATAATCATAGTAGTTTTTTTGTCGTTTCTATGACAACCTGTAAAAATGAATCACAACAATGGGCATATAAATAAATTTTTAAATAAGCAAATATTGATTCATATTTTTAATGATTTTTACTTACTAATCGTGGATAGATGTTTTTGTGCATGTTATGAGGAAGAAAATGTTTCCCTTTAACAATATATATCAAGATATGTTTGAATGTTATTTTCTGGAAAACTTTAAGGGCAAACAAAATTAGCGCTGTCATGCTTTATGTGATTTTATTAAAATAAAATATTTTTTTAAACACTTTGCTCAGGATTGAGATTATCACAGGTGCCATTCGGTAAAGTACAATGTTTTTATAAGCTTTTGGGGTACATTTTATTCATTATCAGATATCAGTTTAAAATTTACAGTGGGCTCTTGGGCTATTACATATACTTTGAAAATCAAAGTATGTGGGCTATTATGATTTGATTCCGTATGCGCCAGGGATACAAATTCAAGTTGCGCAATGTATAAACTGGAACATTGAGATCAAAAGTGCCGACGCAGAGTGAGCGAACTGATTCTTTAGCTATAAACTGTGCCGACGATATGCCATTGTGTAGTGACTGTCATTATTGAGCTTAGACTAGGTAATAAAGGGAGAATTCATAACGCCACTGAAAATATGTTCCAATCTGACACCAACGATATTAGACCAAAGGCGTAACATGTTGGAAATAAAAAAACGAACTTGTATTTGTTATTAGTACTTTATTGATCTTTTTAGGTATAAAGCAAGTTCAAAGCGTAAAATTTAAAACAAGTAACAATAAATAAGACACACAAAAAATACTTGTGGCACTCGGGGACTGCCGCGGTAAAACTATTGCATAGCATTTTTTATCAACTTATGCAATTAAAATTATTTATTTATTTTATTTATGCAGTATTTTTTTCTTTGATATTAATTCAAGTTTTTTCTCTGATATTAATTCAAGTTACACTTTTTGAGCGTAATGACCGATAAGAAAACAATTTTTTTTTATTGAATAAATGAGAAATTAACATTGTTTTAAAATATTTTTATTACCTTACAATACATGTGGGTTATTCAGGATTTTTTATCATTGAAACTATAGGTTTATGGTAACTTAAATTAGAAACATAAGTGTGAGACTTGATATCCACTAAATATCTGAAAAATACTGCGTCAATGGTGGTCCCATATTTTGTTGTGGATTCTTGTGGATCATTATTCATTTCAAATATAATTTTTCCGAAATTGTGTCTAAAACAGGTAGAATCAGTTAGCAGCTAGTCTACACGCATACGTCTAGTCGCACGCACACAAACACCGTGCCGAAGTCTGCCGAACAGAAACGACGTTAGGCGATGCACGGCTTTCAACGCCGCACCGCTGTGCTGGTCGGAGTGGGGGGTGTTAGGTTTATTTTGTTACGGAATTTTGGTTACGATTTTTCGATTTTTCGATAATCTAAATTCAGAGAAAAAAAGTTATGCTAAAAATAAGAGGTAAATTAAAAAATTCCTGTTTGTAGAAAATATTTATGGCACACATAATTTTGAAGATTATTAAAAGATCTAAATTTTCAAAAACTTTAAAAACATTTTGAAAGTTTATTAATGAAAAGTTTGTTAATTTAGAACAAGTTAGAGGGGGTTATACTCTAATTTTTAGCCGAAAAGACATAGCAATGAAAGCGGCCAAGCGGACTATTCAACAAAGCTTGCAACAATTTTGTTGCTTTTTTATAAAAGATATTAAGGCCCATTGAATGCCAATACAAGCCTCTACTTAGGCTTTATTTTAAGAACAAGTTACGAATTTAAAAATCCTCATACAATCAGAGCCTTATATATGGCTTACGTTATTAGTGTACTCATGTTTGGATTAATAATTTGGAATCCTTTTTACTTAGTATATACAATGCTTCTCGAAAGTTCCCTCCCCCTCTTTTCTTTTGGACGGTGATACTTAGACTGATAGTTCAGTAACTGAAGACCTGAAAATATGCAAAGCTGTCATTAAGTCGGTCCAGATTTCCTTTTATGACTCAATTCTTAGGTTCTTGAGTTGCTTCCAAGGGCGAAAACTTTTACAACACCGTTGGGTTGAAAAGGGCTCAAAATGGCCCCTAAAGTACGAAAAAATGTTTTTTGCGCTAATATTTGCTAAAATATACAAATTAGACAATTTTTGTCTTAATAAAAAATAAAGATCGTATTCATTATCTAAAAAAAATGTTCTTTACCATTTTTTCGCAAGACGAATATTTTTTGTAAAACGGCCTTCGAAAAAGCCCGAATTTTTGCACTGAATAGAAATGTTAGTTTCTCATTGAATTTTCCGCTCGAGGGAGTTGGGAATACATTGATTTTCATGTTTTGACTTTGGAGACCAATTGTAGATAGCGCCAGCGGCATACCTCATACCTCTGCTCACTAAATTATGGGGCCTATGAATGGAAATCCAGGCACCCATTGATCTTTCGACAATTATTGGCGGATTCTACGGGATTTTTTCTGTAAAAGTAGCGCTTGGGGGTCTCATCTATATTGCCGAATGTTCTGTGTAATTTGTGTTGCAAAATTTAATAGAAAAGTGCAAAAAATTTTGTTTTTCATGTGGCAGTCTTAAATCCCGGCGCTTTGCCTAATAGTGGGTTATTAGTTTTAGAGTGTGATGAATATTGACCCGAGAAGACCCTTTATATTTTCTGCCTCTTTTGCAAAATTTTCGCCAACTTCTATCGGAACAATATAGGTCCAGGGTTTCAGAAAAATAAGAAAGTTTCTAAAAAATTTCTTTTATTATGAAAAACATGTTGAAAATACGAAATACATAGCAATGCTTATAATTAAACCATTCAATGTCATCAGAATCATACTCTTCATCGTCTTGCTTTTGCTCTATTCCTTCTTCTCCTCCATGCGTCCCTTCCCCCTGTTTTTCCAACTCCTGTGTTGCTGTCTCGACAGCTATTTTATCCTCCTCCCCTTCAACCCCTTCTGGGTCTCGATCCATCTCTAATTCTTCCGGGAAAATACCTTCATTTTTGTTATAATTAAAACACTGTGTCGACTGACACGAACCACAGACAGGCGAGCATTTCAGTCCGGCTTTCAAACATGAACAATTCTTCTCGCAGTCTGTCTTGCACTGACAAAAAATCATATTCAAGAGTTCCGGGGGGGCCGAATCCCTTTTACACTTAATTTCATTAATTTTTCTGGTAATTTACACTCACTTTGTAAAGCAAATCTTCTAGAAGTGCCGCTAAAAGCTCTGTATCTAAAGGGCTTTCTATTGTATGTTTGTTTTAACCTAACAAAAAGAATAACATTAGTAGAAATAATTATATGATAAATATAGCAACAAAAGACTTACCTAAACCCCAAATCTTCGATATATATTCCACTTTAACTCATTTGTGTTAAATATAGAAAAGAAAAGTAATCATTGTTTATTATTGTACTATTCGAACCCAGAATTGTGAATTTTCTTTAAATATACGAAAGAAATATATAACAACCGACAATAACGACTCCAAAAAAAACAGAGATTGTATACCAACAAAAGCAGACGATTAAGGTGAGCGCGTGGCGCGTGGGTACACGTGGTTAGGTTATGATGGAATATCATGGATCTCAGGCGGAGAGCGTAAAAATGGGGGAGATAATTCTAACAAACAGTTAAGAATCACGCTCACATACGGGGATCAATTGATAGAAATGGAAAGATGAGAATATCAGCTTCACTTCGGTCTGGGTATTAATGTTCAAAAAATGAACAGCGGGAAACAAGAATTATTTAAAAAAAGTCCGGTTTTCCCCGGTGTAATCAATTTTCCCGATTTTTGGAAAATGGAGCAACTTTATTAAAAAAAAAAAATACATTCAAAAAGTAGACACTCTAAGCTTTAAAATGGTGTACATTGAATAACAATATAATAAAATATGAGTTTTTAATTACTGCTTGTTTCAAAGATTTCTAGAACTTCGAAAACGTATGAAAAATGCAAATAAACAAATCAATTTTGTTTCAAAATGCCAGGAAGATACTGGACAAAAATTTCTGAGATCATTCGAGACATCTCAAGATCCCATTTAAAACAAAAATGGGATAAAAAACTATTAAAAGAAAAAAAATATGAATGAATTTTCTATAAAGTGGTCCCAAAATAGTAGGAAAACGTAACTTTGACCCCTTCTTCAATGTTATTGACAGAAAATAACGGGCTTTAAGATACATGGATCGATACCTATGGGTTTTCTCATTGTAATAAACTTTGAATCATCGAAAAATATCAATTATTGACCGAGTTCTGAAACAATTTGTCCACCCGTTTACAAACTAATCCGCATTGCTATAGAGATAAAGCAGGGGCTGAACGAGGGACTTTTGATTGCGGTTACCTCGAAACCTATCGAATTCCCGACAAAAATGATAATGACCATTTTTGTAGATAATGATAAGATCTTTCTTTGTTATTTAAACAAAAATTCTCTAATTTGCATATTGTGGAAGATATTGGCGGTAAGCCAGTTTTAGGGTCCATTTTGGGCCCTTTCCGACGCAGCAGAGTTGGTAAAAGTTTTCGACCTTGGAAGCGACCGCCGAGACCTAAGAGTTGAGCCACAACGGAAATCTGGACCGACTTACTGACAGGTTGGTCCCTTCAGTTACTGGACTATGATGAAATTTAGAGGACGAAAATGAACTATTGTAAGCTTCTCTACTAGTGATAACAGGTGACGTAATAGGCATCGGTGACGTCATCAGGCAACTGAAACCAATAATACTAAATGGAACATTATATCAATGACACCTCGTTTGAAAGGTATTTAGAATACCTATTCAATCATACTATTTTAATATTATTGGTTTCAGTTGCATGGTGACGTCACCGATGCCTATTATGTTACCTGTTATCACTAGTAGAGAAGCTTACAATAGTTCATTTTCACCCTCCAAATTTCATCAGTCTAAGTTTCACGGTTCAAAAGAAAAGAGGGGGAGGGGACTTTTGAGAAGCACTGTATAGATAAGTTACAATCTGTTCAGAATAAATTTATTTCTTATTGCCATAAAAAATATTATCCTCAATTAAAAGAATAAAAATTTTTATCGAATTTAAATTTAATCAATCTAGAATCACGAAGACAAATTTCTGATATAATGTTTATACACAGAATATTTAATGCCTTAATGGTCAAATAAACTGCATTGATATTATTAATCTCCTTCAATTTAATTGTCCTAATTATAATACTAGAAATATTAATACATTTTTTCTTAACAAAGCAGCAATCAACTACTATTTAAATGCTCCCCTCCGTAGGATATCAAAAACTTGTAATCAAATGACCAACTACAGTTAACGTAGATATTCTCTTTCATAGTTTTATGTTCGTAAAGAAAGCACTGTTAAAATATTTTCTTAATCAGAATATGTAATCTCTCTTGTTGATATAGTTTTTAATTTTATTTTTTATTAGGTATTATTGTAATATGATTATTGTATAACTTTGCACTTTTGCACTATATTATTGAATAATATGGTGGACACTTTTTTGGGGTAGTCCTGTCTGTGTCCCGAATAAATAAAAAAAAAATATTTTTCTAGAAATAAATGGTACAATACTTCTAAATGAAAATGAAATCCACTGTAGCAACACAAAACTCTAAACATTAACACTTTTGTAACGTTGCTCTATGCGCATTCTCGAGACATTTTCTTTTTGCGATAGATTTTCTTCTCCTCCTTGTTCGCGCTATCCTCTAGTAATAATCCTCAATGCTCCAAATAATAAAAACATTCTCGAGTCAACGGGGCCAAGTTTTGTTGGTCCTACTTTTCTCTTAACGGCCCATATCGGCTAGTTAATATTTGAGAAAAGCTTTTTAATGTCCCCTAATTTAATGGCGCGACGTTTCTGAAGTTTATATCATCGTTAATGCGCCGCCTTATGCCTTATACGGCTGTTTCTTCTCCTATTTATTTTATAAGAGAAATTTACGTTTGTAATTTTTAATAACTGTATAGCGTTTGGGTACTGAAATTAAATATGGTTTAAGAAATACTCTTACTTTTCTGTTTTTACAGCAGATAAAAATATTTTAATAAATAAGATTCAGAAGCAAGAATGATGTTTAAATTTTTGAATCCACTATTTCATTTCGTTGAAACCACAGATTTGGATAGAGGAGATAGGAAAAGGCCATTTTCCCCGGTGTTTTAATAATCATACCTCCGAGCAATTACTAATAGAGGGAGCGTGAAAACGAGTTTGTAGGCGATTGTTGTGTTAGCAACATCTGTTGAGGAAGTGAGGAAGCGGGCACAAGGGGGAATGTAAACATCCTTCTTGTTCAGTGGCGTATCATTTATCTATAAAAACACACATTGTCCAAACGTTTTAATTGTAAAACAAAACTAAAAAATTTGCTAAGTTTACTATTTTTAAAATGAATACCGTCTTATATATGTCTAATGCAGGAAAAGAAACAAAATCACTGTAAAGGTCTAATTTTTTCAATTGAAGAATAAAACCTTAAAATCAATTTTATTATTAATACAGGAGCGACTAGTTTCGGCCTTACAGGAACATCTTCAGGCCTGTAATACAATAATCTTTAATTATTATAATAGGTTGGTCACTTACGAATGACATTAAATAGTATAAACCACATAAATGGATCCATATTGTAGCGTTACAGCATTATAGAATTAAAGCTGTGAAAATAAAAGAGCAGTGCAAACGTAACTAAAAATAAGAAAATTGCTCGGGATAACAAATAAAGCTGATAATGTAGTGGTATAGTCCCCATCAAAGAAGGTCTGGATATGTTAAAGAGAACGGCGTTTTCTCTGTAAATCTGGAGAATGTAAGGATGGAGGGAAGACGAATCTTGCTGGCTCAGGTGTAGATGGCTAGAAAAAGGAGCGTGTAGATGAAAGCTCCAGTAAATATCGTCATTTTCGTCTAATTTTTATTCTCACTCACCGTTTCGGCTTTATCTTCGAAATTCATTTTTAAAAGGAAATAAAAGTAATCATTCATACAAGCATATAATAAAACAACATGAATTTATTATATTTAATAAGCTAATAAACGTTTATTTTAATGAAAAAAAAAACATATATGTGAGTATAAAAAATATATAAATAGATAAGATTAATATCAAAATCAATTTGAAAATACAACAGATAATAAAATGAAATAAATTATTACAAGTACAAATAGAAAGTTAATAATATACCTTCTAAAAGTAACACATTTTAAGTAGATAAATGTTTAAAGAGTTTATTCCTAAACATAACTAATCTAACGTTTTTCTCCTTTTTAATATTATGAGGGTTTTTGTAGTTGAAGTGATAATTATAATTTATTTTGGTCCTAATAAAAATTTAAACATAGGTTATCAAAGAGTAAAATTCATAATAAAACTTTATAATCTTAAATCGGTATCAAAAATTATTAATGGTAAAACTTCAAACAATAATTAGATTCTTAAACAAATTTTTAGTTTTTGTTTTGCAAAATACTTTTTTGCCTTCTTCGGTTGCCTCTGCCACTTTTCTTTTAGTAGTTTCGAGGAGAATTTGCCTATGGAAACCAGTAGAACCATCAATTGGTTGGTAAAATTTTGATATTTTGAGTCTGGTAAGTCTTGATAAACTTTCTTCTTAGGAAGCTATAACCTTATGGAGAATAAAAATTTAATGTTAGATCAAAAGCTCTTAATTGAGAATCATATTTCCAAATGTCGTTTTAATAATATTTTCAAAAGTTCTTGGAATCGTTGTTAACAGAAACCTGCAAAAAAATATATAATTTTATTCCTAAAATATAAGATATCACACAATGCACATTCATATAATATCATTGTGCTAGAAAAATACTAGGTAGTAACTGAGACAATTTAAAAAAAGTATTTCGAGAAACTCAACTTTTAATGTCATCATTGTACTTAACTTTTTTATTACTAAATTATTAATAATGTCATTTTGTGTAGTTCGTTGTGATTTGTATAATATATATTATTAAAACCCATCGTCAATGTTAATGTGCCGAGTTTTTTTAATAATTATGTCCTTGTTATAGTAAAAACACATTTAAACACATTTTTAAAGTTTTCTGGATTTCTGCTTTAAATTATCGTACAATTGAAGTGACTAATTGTGTGTTTCAGTAAAGGTATATCTCTTTTTTGTTATAACAGTCTTTGTATATTGTTCTAACTTTTTAGATAATCAGAGAAAACAGTAAGACATCTTAATATATCCTATTTCACCAACAAAAATGTAGAATAATTAATCTCACATCAAACGAAAAAAGTAATTTTAGGATGTCCTAATAGGTTTTAAACTTAAAACTAAATAAAATGTATATTGCAACTGTGTTTAAATAAATGAATGTTTTTATACCTGACTATAGCACCAGACAAACATTATTTTAGATCATAATGATCTGCATAACTCAAAATAGTCAAAATCCACATTATTTAAGTTGTTCTAGTATTGTTTTAGCATAACGATGTTAACTCCAATAATAAATATTCACATTTTTTTGGGACGTTTTTTAAGGAAATTAAAAAAAAAAACATGAATAATGTGATATTCTTGTTTAGTTTTGTACTATATAATATAGTTCATTAGGTAGTGATTTAGAAGCAAATTATGTTCTATTTATAGAATAAAAAATCACTCATAATATCTAAATATTTATACCTATTTATATTTTGGACAGGAAGACTATTTTATGTTTTTGGCTCTGAGTACTTTTCTTAAGAATTTTAAAACCTTCCTTAGCTCTTTTGGGATATTCCATGCATATCTTAGAAGTTCATTTTGTTTAAACCTAAAACAAATTAAGTACAAAAAATTAACATTTAAACAATACACAAAATTAGTCTTTTAGATTAGTTAAAAAAAAGTGTCAACAAAAAAATAGCTATGCCTTTTTCCTTAAACATTCTTTTTGAAAGAAACTTAAGTTTCTCTACGTACTTGCTGTTTTAGTATTTTAGTAGCAGATGAATATAGTGTAGAAGTAGTGACAGGATTGATTATTATACTTCTTCCGTCGAAATTGCATTTTTCTTTAATATTTTCCTTCCCTGATATCTGTAATAAAAATGCATTAGCATAAAAAGTTATTCAGGTGGTCTATTGTTGAATTTCTATATTTTGGAACCATGTATTTCTTTCTCATATCAAGAAAAGGAAACCTAAAAAAATAACAATAAACTTTACAAAGATGTGATATTAAAATAATAATAAGTAATTATGAGACGGATGAAGACAACGTAGCTGGAGTGTACTTACTCTTAATTTTAATTTTTCGATAAGAAAATAAAAAAGTTTAATTGCAAATTAAAGGTGATTGCCTAATGCACCGCCTCTGATAATTAGGTTGTGTCTGTACTTACTTATGATATTATCTTGAAGAAGCATTTTCAACAGGCCTTTTACACATAAAGCATGTTTTCACCATATTATTAGAGATAATAAATCTTAAATATACATTTACAACCTTAACAACGTTATAAATAATAATATTTTCCGTAAAATACAAATAAGAAATTGACATGTGTCAGAAAGTGTCAGAACTGGCGCTCACAGAACACTTCTGGCGCTGTCAAACTTGACAACGCTGATTAAATAAGCCAATTACAGAAGAGGTATTTTCCCCCTCGGGGGGAGTAGATGTTGTTAACAAAATTTAGCGCGGGGAAGGGGGGAAGACTCCCTCTAGTAGTAATTGCTCGGAGAATCATACCATGTAGGCCGCCATGTTAGCAATTTAAGCATACCACGTACATGCGCAGTTGCTATAGTGTTTCGACAGAAGTGTCATTTATGTCAACTCGTCTTGGTTTTTAGAAATTCCCTATTTACCCTATTTTTAGTGAATTAAAAAAAAATTAGAAGTTTTTACTATAGACAATTAATAAAATGGAAAAGCCGTGCTTCGTTTTTGGTTGTTTAAACAACGAAGATTCAGAAAACATTACATTCCATTATAGTCCGGTCAAATTAGACCAAAAAATAGGAGTAAGGGTCCAAAAATTCCCACCCAGCTGAAAATTGGTAGGATTGTTCAAAACACCATTATAACTGAAACCTAAAAAGTCCTCATTAATCCGACACCTGGAAAAAAATTTACTCGGGGTCAAAGGTCACAAAAAGGTTTATCACAAAATTAGTTTAGACGAAAATTGTAGAGCAGATAATTAGCTATAATAAAATTTCTAAGATTTTTTTTCCTAAGAGCCACCATTTCTGAGATATAACAATTCAAAAAGTTAGACAAGTTGTAATCGTCGTAATATGTATAAGGACATCACGTATTCGCTCCGTGCGCGACAGCAGCGCCAAATCGGTTTGGTACTAATGGACTATTTCTGCGTATACTGACAAATACAATTTTTAATAAAATTCGTAATTAAAAAGTATATATGTAAGTTTTAATAAAAGTATATGGATTTGTAAAACTAGTAAAACATTAATTTATTATTATTATATATTTATATCGCTTAAATTAAAGAAAATTATGTATAATCAATAAAAATCAATAATAAAATATAGACAGGCAACAGTATTTACTGGAAAATGTATGAGAAGTTGCTAAGTCTAATAAGTTGTCATTGAAGAATTAGCCTATTCTGTCAAAATAAAAAATACCCTTTAATAATAGCATGAAAAACAAAGAAAAACAAAGAAAAACAAAGAAAAATAAAGAAAAACAAAGAAAAACAAAGAAAAACAAAGAAAAACAAAGAAAAACAAAGAAAAACAAAGAAAAACAAAGAAAAACAAAGAAAAACAAAGAAAAACAAAGAAAAACAAAGAAAAACAAAGAAAAACAAAGAAAAACAAAGAAAAACAAAGAAAAACAAAGAAAAACAAAGAAAAACAAAGAAAAACAAAGAAAAACAAAGAAAAACAAAGAAAAACAAAGAAAAACAAAGAAAAACAAAGAAAAACAAAGAAAAACAAAGAAAAACAAAGAAAAACAAAGAAAAACAAAGAAAAACAAAGAAAAACAAAGAAAAACAAAGAAAAACAAAGAAAAACAAAGAAAAACAAAGAAAAACAAAGAAAAACAAAGAAAAACAAAGAAAAACAAAGAAAAAACAAAGAAAAACAAAGAAAAACAAAGAAAAACAAAGAAAAACAAAGAAAAATAAAGAAAAACAAAGAAAAACAAAGAAAAACAAAGAAAAACAAAGAAAAACAAAGAAAAACAAAGAAAAACAAAGAAAAACAAAGAAAAACAAAGAAAAACAAAGAAAAACAAAGAAAAACAAAGAAAAACAAAGAAAAACAAAGAAAAACAAAGAAAAACAAAGAAAAACAAAGAAAAACAAAGAAAAACAAAGAAAAACAAAGAAAAACAAAGAAAAACAAAGAAAAACAAAGAAAAACAAAGAAAAACAAAGAAAAACAAAGAAAAACAAAGAAAAACAAAGAAAAACAAAGAAAAACAAAGAAAAACAAAGAAAAACAAAGAAAAACAAAGAAAAACAAAGAAAAACAAAGAAAAACAAAGAAAAACAAAGAAAAACAAAGAAAAACAAAGAAAAACAAAGAAAAACAAAGAAAAACAAAGAAAAACAAAGAAAAACAAAGAAAAACAAAGAAAAACAAAGAAAAACAAAGAAAAACAAAGAAAAACAAAGAAAAACAAAGAAAAACAAAGAAAAACAAAGAAAAACAAAGAAAAACAAAGAAAAACAAAGAAAAACAAAGAAAAACAAAGAAAAACAAAGAAAAACAAAGAAAAACAAAGAAAAACAAAGAAAAACAAAGAAAAACACAAGAAAAACAAAGAAAAACAAAGAAAAACAAAGAAAAAACAAAGAAAAACAAAGAAAAACAAAGAAAAACAAAGAAAAACAAAGAAAAACAAAGAAAAACAAAGAAAACAAAGAAAAACAAAGGAAAATAAAAATCAGATTTTCCAAAATTATGCAAAGCAACAATCAATATCAATTTGACTTTTCTTGATTCTGCAAACAGTATTGATGAACGTGTTTAACTATTGAACAATTAATTGTTTTTAACTTTAAATCAACACATACCTGTTAAAAAACCTAACATTAGGGGTTATGATGGACAAGTAATGTTATTTTTAATAGACATGTTATTTGTGAACAGCTTGTTATTTCTGTGTGTTTATAAAATAACAGACCTGGTAAAAATAATATATACGCATGATTCGTCAAAAAGAAAAACGCCGATAAACCTATAAATCCGCTTATTCCATAGATGCATTTACTAAATTTAAGAACATTTGAGACCAAATTAAAC